>MCJB01048038.1:16457-62932 GCA_002018475.1 Nicotiana obtusifolia
GGGGGGGGGGGGGGGGGGGCGAAAATTTCCATAGAAAGGGAGGAGAGAGAATTGGTCATCTCCAAACTAGAATAGGAAAGTCTCTAAAATTTCCTTACTTCTTTGATTACATTATTTCTAATTAGTAATTCTTAGGTAATTTCTACTTAAGTTAATTACTAATTTTTGAGCTTGTAGGATCTCGTGCTAAAACTCAGAATTTCCACTTTCGTAGTTAATTCTTCGCTTCTTGTGCTTACTTTAAGCTGTCCGCCTATAGATTCACATAAATTCACTCACCCCGAAGAGAACTAGTAAACTTGTGAACTTGAAAGGTCGTTGAGGAACTTGATCAATTAGAGGTAGCTATTTTGAGGACAAGTGCGAAAATCCTACCCGAAAATATTGAGTGAACCCGAGAGTCATTCAAAAGTGAGTGAGGTATTTTACTAATCTTAACGCATTCTCTAGTCTTGTTCTTTTGCAGGTACATGGCTACTGACGGAGACAAGGTCATGACCGACATTACTTAGCTGAGCTTTGGGCTGAAGTAAGGGCACTTAGTACCCGAATGGAGAACCTTGAAAGAACCGTTAGTACTCAGAAGAATGCCGAGGAAGGAACTAGTGATGGTTCCACCTTAAGACCTGAACATGATGGTACTGTTTGTGAGGTGGAGAGTGACGAAGAGATAGTGAAAGCTAAAACTGAAGCCATGGACCATGCCAGTACATTAACCCTGCCAGGTAATGTTTGTGCTATGATGCAACCAGGTGAATATTTGTGAGGTAATGATAGTTCTAAACTGTTAATCTGCCTAACTCATAAGGGTGTTTACTTGAGTTCTAATGATGAAGTTTCTACTAACGTTCACCCCTTGCCTAGTGTTATTGATGACATTTTGCAGGAATATATGGACATGTTTGGCCCACGAGGAGATAGTTCATTCCAACTGTTGTAGAAGATCAATAACAACGCCTATGTTACAGACCTGTCTGGTGAGTATAGTGTTTCTAAGACATTCGACGTTTCTGACTTAACTCATTGTGTTGCAGGTAGTGCCGCTTTGAAAGATGAAGATGGTTCGATTTTGAGGACAAAATCTTCTCAAGAAGGGGAGAATGATGCAAGCCAACCTGATCAAGCTACGTTTATGCCATCAATGTTGGATAAGGCATCAAAAGGCGTTGGTTAGCCTTGGAGAAGAGGCAAGCGTTCACACATCTTGTGTTAGACGAAATATTTGTTGATGATGTACATTTGTGTTTATGTTGTATTATTGTGTTGCTATGGAAGACATTGACTCTTACTTGGGGGTCCTGCGTGGCCATTCTCTTTACTTAGCTAAATTGTGGCCTTTTTAGTAGTTATTTATTTCCTAGTTGATTTAAGACAAGGCTCATTCTATATAAGCCGAAAGACTTCATTATTTTCAGCACCGAACTTTGATATTCAATACAAAAATTGGCAGCAACTTTGCTCCAAACTCGTGTGCTTTGAACTTGTCCAATATTTGGTGTGATTCCAAATTGAACTCGTTCCTTTGTTTGATCGAACAGTTTGCAAGACCATCGTTATCTTGAGTGTTGTTCGTATAGTATAGGTACTCCGTGACTTCACGAGAAGGTAAGTAGACTAGTTCCTACTTGTTGTCTTGATAGTTCATTGAGCGTCTTGCTTCTATCATTTTATCTTATTTTCCGCATTTTATATTGCATCACATGGTATCACAACTTACCTCCTAATTCTATTGACTCATTTGCTATGCTTGCAGATTCTTTTGTGAAGGCACACACAGGTGCCATCAAGGTCGAAACGCGAAAATCGGACCTTTTCAAAGTCAGGAAAAAGGATAACGAGATGCTCAGAGAGTTTGTGTCCCAGTTCCAAATGAAACGGATGGATCTGCCACCAGTCTCTGACGATTGGGCTGTTCAAGCTTTCACTCAGGGACTCAATGTTCGAAGCTCAACGGCTTCGCAGCAAGTAAAGTAGAACTTAATAGAGTACCCGGCCGTCACATGGGCTGACATCGATAACCGGTACCAGTTGAAAATCAGGGTCGAAGACGATAAGCTCGGAGCCCGTTCGGGACTCATTTACCCCGTTAGAGATTATGACAAAATCAGAAGGGATATTTATCGCAAACCAAGATGGACTAGAGATCGACATCAGCCATATCACGGGGATAGAAAAATCGGCGTATCCGGGAAAAACTCCTTAAGACATGAAAGGAGAAGTGACTGAGGTCAGAGCAGCCGAGGGCTCATGACCAAAAGCAGCTTCGAAAGGCCCATCGGGCATAAAGAAGCACCGCGGTTGTTGGAGTACAACTTTAATGTCAATGCTGCCACTATTGTATCGGCTATCTGTCACATCAAAGATACTAAATGGCTCGACCATTGCAACGATCATAGAACGGAAGATTGTCGGTAACTGAGAGAGGAAGTAGCCGGGCTACTCAATAACGGATATCTTCGAGAATTCTTGAGTGACCGAGCCAAAAATCACTTCAGAAACAGGAACCCTGACAAACAGACAGGCCAGGAAGAACCTCAACACGTGATCAGCATGATTATTAGTGGACTCGATACCCCTCAAGGGCCGATGTTGAAACGCACAAAAATATCCATTACTAGGGAGAAGTGTACTTGGGATTACACGCCAGAGGGAACTTTATCTTTTAACGACGGGGATGCAGAAGGAATTGTACAACCCTACAATGGCGCAGTGGTAATATCTGTACTCATACATAAAGTTAGAGTAAAATATGTGTTAATCGATCCAGGTAGCTCGGCCAATATAATTCGATCATGGGTCGTGGAGCAACTCGGCCTGTTAGACCAGATCGTTCCTACAATCCGAGTACTTAATGTGTTCAATATGGCATGTGAGACCACCAATGGTGAGATAACATTGCCAATAAATACCGCTGGAACCATTCGAGAAACAAAGTTCTATGTGATCGGAGGAGACATGAGATACAATGCTCTGTTCGGGAGGCCATGGATCCATGACATGAGGGTGGTGCCTTCGACGCTGCACCAGGTGTTGAAATTTACGACGCCCAATGGAGTTAAGATAGTTTACAAGGAGCAACTAGCCTCGAAAGAAAAGTTCGCGATGGAAGAGGTGACGCCAACACCAACGGTTCCAAACCAAGAGATCGAAAGCAGGACAAAATAGCAATCACAGATACCATCGTTGGCAAATATGGACAAACAAGTATATATCGAGGATGATAATTATGAGATTCTCAGATCTTTTATCACCCCCAATAATTTCGATGCCACTAAATTGGCTTTCGAGGAACTGGAACAAGTTACGCTGCGAGAAGACTTGCCCGAACGAAAGGTGTACCTGGGCTCGGGGTTGAGCTCCGAGCTTAGGATAAAACTTATTCGATTTCTTACAACAAATGAAGACTGCTTCGCTTGGTCCCACCTTGATATAACAGGTATCTCGTCAGAGATAACCACTCACAAGCTGAGCCTGGATCTAAAGTTCCATCCGGTCAAACAAAAAAGGAGGCTTCAGTTCGAAATCAAACATGCATTCATCAAGGATGAGGTAACTAAACTTCTAAAGATAGGGTCTATTCGGGAGGTTAAATACCCGGATTGGTTGGCTAACGTAGTGGTAGTCCCTAAGAAAGGAAATAAATTAAGAATGTGTATAGATTATAAAGACTTGAATAAAGCATGTCCAAAAACTCTTTTCCCTTACCGAACATCGACCGCATGATCGATGCTACTGCCGGCCACGAGACCCTTAGTTTTCTCGATGTATACTTCGGCTACAACCAAATACAGATGGACCTAGGTGATCAGGAAAAGACTTGCTTCATCACTAAATATGGCATATACTGTTACAATGTAATACCATTTGGGTTAAAAAATGCTGGTGACACATACCAACGCCTAGTAAATTGAATGTTCGAGAAACAGCTACGGAAGACAATGGAGGTTTATATTGACGACATGTTAGTTAAGTCCCTGTGAGCAGAGGACCATTTAAGCCATTTGCAGGAAACATTCAGTATACTGAAGCAGTACAACATGAAGCTGAACCCGAAAAAGTGCGCGTTTGGAGTGGGTTCGCGTAAATTCCTCGGATTCATGGTCTCGAATCGGGGAATCGAGATCAACCCTGAAAAGATCAAGGCTATCGAGGATATCACTGTCGTAGACAATGTGAAAGTCATGCAAAAGTTGACCGGACAGATAGCTGCTCTAGGGCGATTTATTTCGAGGTCGTCTGTAGAAGCTACCGGTTCTTCGCTTTATTGAAAAAGAAGAACTACTTTTCATGGACTCCGGAACGCCAGCAGGCTTTGGAAGAACTCAAAAGGTATTTATCGAGCCCGCCGTTGCTTCATACACCGAAGGCAGACGAAAAATTGTACCTTTACCTGGCACTCTCAGAGATACCAGTAAGCATTGTCCTAGTCCGGGAAGAACAAGGTACAAAATTTCCAATTTATTATGTCAGCAGAACTTTAGGTGAAGCCGAGACTAGGTACCCTCACATAGAAAACTAGCACTCCCTTTGTTAAGCGCTTCTAGTAAACTGAAACCATAATTCTAGTATCATCCCATATGTGTCGTAACAACTTACCCATTAAGAAATGTGATGCATAAGCTCGACCTCTCGGGCCGATTGGCCAAATGGGCCACAGAAATAAGTGGGTGCGACATTGAATATCGACCTCGGATCACCATTAAATCCCAGGTGTTGGCAGACTTTTTGGCCGATTTCACACCAACCCTAATACTCAAGGTCGAAAGAGAGTTCTAGTTGACTCAGGAACTTCTTCGGGAATATGGACCCTTTTCATAGATGGTTCCTCGAACGCAAGGGGATCCGGACTTGGCATCATATTGAAGTCACCAACAGGTAATATAATTAGACAATCTATTAAGACTGTGAAAATGACTAACAAAGAGGCAGAATATGACGCCATGATTACAGGCCTAGAACTAGCCAGGAGCTTGGGAGCGGAAGTGATCGAAGCCAAGTGTGACTCCCTTCTTGTGGTAAATCAAGTCAATGGAATGTTCGAGGTCAGAGAGGAATGGAAGTAGAGATACTTAGACAAACTGCAAGTGATGTTGCATCGGTTCAAAGAGTGGACCTTACAACATATATCTCGGGATCAAAACAGCGAGGGCGACGCCCTCGCCAGCTTGGGGTCGTCGATTGAAGACGACGAGTTCGACTCGACAAAAGTCGTACAGCTTATAAGGTCAGTAGTGGAAGAAGGCCATGCTGAGATCAACTTGACGATCCTAACTTGGGATTGGAGGAACAAATACGTAGAATATCTCAGCTCCGGTAAACTGCCCTCCGATCCAAAAGAGTCGAGGGCCCTGCGTACGAAGGCGGCCTGATTCAGCTTGTCAGAAGACGGGACCTTGTTCAGAAGAACATTTGACGGCCCAGTCGCGATATGTTTGGGATCGGGTGATACTGAGTACATTTTAAGGAAATCCACGAAGGTACCTGCGGGAACCATTCAGGCGCCGAGTCATTAATTCAAAAAATAATCAGAGCCGATTATTACTGGGTCGATATGGAAAAAGACGCAAAGGAATTCATTCGAAAGTCTGACAAATGCCAAAGGCACGCCCCGATGATCCATCAACACGGGGAGATGCTCCACTCAGTCCTATCAGCATGGCCGTTCATGAAGTGGGGAATGGAAGTCGTTGGCCCTCTTCCGTGCGCACCAGGTAAAGCTTAATTTATACTAATTATGACTGACTATTTTTCTAAATGGGTGGAAGCTCAGGCGTACGAGAAGGTTAGGGAAAAAGAAGTCATCGATTCATTTGGGATCACATCATATGCCGATTTGGATTGCCAGCCGAGGTCGTATGCGACAACGGGAAGCAATTTATCGATAGCAGAGTGACCAACTTCCTTGAAGATCACAAGATCAAAAGGATCCTATCGACACCCTACCACCCAAATGGGAATGGACAAGCCGAATCTACCAACAAAATCATACTCCAGAACCTCAAAAAGAGGTTACCGATTCCAAAGGGAGATGGAAGGAAATATTGCCCGAAGTTCTATGGGCATATCGTACGACCACGAAATCCAGCACCGGAGCCACCCGGTTCTCTCTGGTTTATGGTGCCGAAGCATTGATACCGGTCGAGGTCAGGGAACCAAGTATCTGGTTCCGGTATGCAACAGAGGAATCGAACCACGAAGCCATGAATATGAACTTGGAGCTGTTAGATGAGAGACGTGAAGCCGCCCTTGTTCGATTAGCTGCTCAAAGCAAAGGATCGAGAGGTATTATAATAGAAGGACCAACCTTCGACACTTCAACGTTGGGGACTTAGTACTAAGGAAGGTCACATAGAACACACTGAGTCCAAATGAGGGAGAGTAGGGACCAAACTGGGAAGGACATTATTGTATCATTAAAATCACCGAAAAGGGATCCTAAAAGCTCGGAATAGTAGATGGTAAACAACTACCAAACAACTGGAATATAAGTCACTTGAAGCGGTATTACTGCTAAGGTACGACCCTGTTCTTTATTTTTATTTGCATTACAAACTAACATTTGTAGGTATCGAACAAGGGGCCATACGAGATATTAGGTCTGAAAGCACGTGTTGCACTCTTTTTCCCTTGAACCGGTTTTGTCCCAAAATGGGTTTTACGGTAAGGTTTTTAATGAGGCAACAAGTAAATCGTGCTAACTTAGATTCGAAGGCTGATAGCAAATCAATGACAACAACATTCGAGGCCTATCTTCAATCGACCCCGAATACTGAGCAGCCACTTTAGTAAGGAAAGATATTTTAGGATTGAAGGGTCGAAGATCAATAAGATTCAATATAAGGGTCAAATGGTCAAATGAACCGTGCTCAAATAGATTGATCGAACCCTAATGCAAGTTGTACAGATACATTACTATTATGTACAAAAATAAAGAGAAGTCTCTTGTATACAAACGCCCTGCTTCCGATCAAAACGAGCGCAAGGGCCATCTTAACTTGAGTTCGAATAATCACTCTCTTACTCGGGGACTACCGTCCGAAAAATAAATTTGTTCGAGGGGATATAAGACCTATTAGGCAACCCCGGAACTAAAAGTCCAAGGCCATACCGGGTTAATAAAACCCGTGGGTACAAAGCTTATTTGGCTATGTCCGAATTAAAAGGCTAAGGCCATACCCGGTTAACAAAATCTGAGGGCACATCGCTTATTTGGCAATGCCCGAATCAAAAGGCTAAGGTCACTCTGAGTTGATAGTACTCGAGGGCTAAGGCATTTCGATCTTTGCAAATCCAAATAAAAAAGCAAAGAGAAAATTCAAAAGTTGTGAAAAGAAAGCCTTATATATATATATATATATATATATATATATCAAAAATCCCTTTTACAGAAATCGAGCAATCTTGATACACAATATTAATCATGGAAAGAGATAAAACTCGATCAGGAGCGACTTGGTCTCGACTGGATCCCGCCTCGACATCAGGATTTCTGAGGTCTTCTCATTCTTCAGACCCGACTGAATCCTCAGAATCATCCTCCTTTGGAAATGCTAGTTTTCTTGCTTCGGCTTCAGCTATCTTGGCATCTTCGATATCCGCCGATAAATCAAAGCCTGCAAGATTGCCACCTCATATGGTCAACCATATTCCTTGATTGGTCTTGAGCAACTTCAGCATCGGCCTTGTATTGAGCCACTAGTTCATCAGCTTCATCTTTGATCACGACAGCTTCCGACTTGGCCATTTTTAGCTCTTTAGCAAGATTATCTCGATCTGAGATAACCGTACTGACCCGAGATTGAAGCTCCTCGGTACTCTTGATCTGGGCCTCGGCTTTCTCCTTTGCCGCTCTAAGCTGAGCCTCTGCTGAAGCTAACTGTGCCCGAGATGTCTCTTTTTCCGAGGCCAGTTGATCCATCTTGCTCCTCCACTCGTCGGCCTCAGCTTTAACCACATTCATTTCAGTTCGAAGCTGATCAATCCGATCAAGTTTTTTCCCTACCTACTCGACCAAGTTAGCATTATCCTTCTAGGCAAGCTCCAGTTTGGCACGGAGGTTATTTACCTTCCCTTCGAGCCGCTCATTGAGAAGGTCCAAGGTGTCTATTTTGTCAATGAGCTCCCGAGCATCGGCCTCATGGCGTTTTGACTCTTTTCGGAATCGGAGAAAAGCCTCATGGTGAAGTACCGAGGCCTGCAAGCATAAAGGAAAATGTTATGATTACTTAAAATTTTAAAGTACATAACAAAGGACTTCGAGTAAAGAATATCGAAAGTTACCCGATTCAGCGCCTGTTGAGCTTCGTTAAACAGGCAGGGCGCATCCACCTCGTTCATTTTTGCCTGATACTCCTCGGTCACCAAGCACCAAAGATAACTGGCCACCCCGACGGGGGCAGAAAAAACCCGAGCATCCTCAGGAATGGTAAAAGATATGGAGCGTTTTCGATCAGGGTAAGCACTCGGTGCGGGAAATCGATCGACCAATTTTGGACTAAAGGAAGTCCCGCTTGTATCGAAGGATAAGCTCTTCCTCGGTACCTCTAAATTACCGAGCCCAAGAACATCTTCCATGGCCGTCGAATCCACACCATCGAAAAAACCACGGAAAGGGTCTTTCGATCTATGATCTCCGTCCATGGAGCGTTATTTTGCTATTTGGGCCTCGTTGAACATTGATTCCGAGAAAGAGGGCGAATCAACCATCTCAATCAGACCCAATACTCCCAGCGGTACTCTTCTCGTATCTGGGGAAGCCTCAGTTCTTGTCTCCACTTCAGGTTCTCCAACTCGATGAAGATCCGCTTCACTAACCCCTGGTCCGAAGGCCCCTTGCCCCCAGACTGTGGTGGCACACTAGCCACGAGGTCAAAGTCCTCTTATTCCTCCTTAGACTCATCCTTCAATCAATGTAGCGAGTCCGAAGATAATACTCGATCACTAGCACTCCTCTTGAGCTTAGAGCCAATCTTTTCCTTAGTCTCTTCTTCTCGAGGTTTGGGAATTTGGAGCTTTTTTTTTCTTCACTTTATCCTGCTTCGAACTAGGGGGATTGCTGGGAGCAGCATCATCGCCCATGGGTGGAGGTTTTATTTCAACATCTTTTGATAAACCTGCGAAAGAGAGCAAAAAAAGTTAGAAATCGATAGCATAAAGAATTAAGCTCAAATGTAATTTATCTTACCATGAAGTCGGGCCTCCCACCTGCCTTTTGAAAGCTCGCGCCATGCGCGCTCGGAATATGGTTTTTGGGATACAATCCCCTCGACCCACTCTTTGAGATGAGGAACTGCATCAGGCATCCGAGAAACAGCTGCACCATAGAAAATTGATAAGAGGAAGGGCAAAAGGGAAAACGGTAAACAAATTTCTAAAAGGCAGGGTTATACTTACGCTTCATATTCCATTTCTCAGGGAATGGCATATCCTTGGACGGGATTAGATCTGATGTTTTCACTCAAACAAATCGACCCAACCAACCTCGATCCCGCTCCTCATCAATACTTGAGAATGGGGCTTTGCTTGCCCGATGAGCAAGTTTTATTAACCCCCCTCAATAGAGTCGGGGACTGTACAAACGTATGAGATGATCGACGGTGAAAGGATACCCCTAGATCTTGCTTATAAAAAAATGGAGAAGGATAACTGTCCTCCAGAAAGAAGGATGAATTTGGCCTAGGATCACCTCGTACCTTTTACAAAAGGCAATAATGACCGGGTCCAAAGGGCCCAACGTGAAGGGATAAGAGTAAACACTTAAAAAACCCTCCACGTGGGTATTAATTGCTTCTTCAGGCGCAGGAACCACCACGCACTTGTCGGCCCGGTTGCAGTCTTCCTTGACTTTCTCGAGAACGCTGTCGGTGATTGAACAGATGTATCGCATGACCGGTTCGCACCGGCTCGGTGTTGAGAAAGTTTTTTCAACCTTGAAATTGGCTCCGGTTGAGCACCCTGTGGGTATAAACGCCTTTAGAGGGGGTTCCAGAATAGGTTCCTCGGTGATGACAGGCGAAACATTCTCAGCAGGTTGAGAAGAAGAGGGAGTTTTTCTTTGGCGAACGAATTTTGAGTCCTTGCCATTATTTTTGAATAGAGGAAGAAAGAAAAAGATGCTGATATGAAGGAGATATAATCCGTAAATAGCTTGTGAAATATTTTTAGAAAACCAGAAGGCAGGAGGTCTTGAAGATAAGAATGATGAAATTTTTATAAAAGAGAACGAACGTTTGAATACAAAGAATGAATGAGGGTAATTATAGTCTTTCAAAACGGCGGGTCGCATCCCGAAGCGGCAGAATATCAACTGACACACATTTAATGCTTTAAAGGGCTTTTCTGATAGGAAGTTTTCAATTTCCATATCGCGTACGTCATGAGTCTATTGCCACTTATTAGAGTGAGAATCGGAAGCCCATATGGTGAGAATCTGAGGCTCATATTGTTTCTCGTCATTACTCTCGGAAAAACGAGGGGACTATCTATATACTGTAGAAGTCGGGCCCAACTGTATATGGTCGAGATCGGGCTCGACTCTATATGGTTGAAATAGGGATCGACTATTGCACGAAAGGTTGGGTTCAGAATGCGTAGGATTGAAGATCGACCCCGAGTTTCATCGTAGTGGAACACGAGGCCAGAATGTCCGACCTCAAGAACCTAAATAACGGAAAGCCAGAATATCTGTAATAAGACGAACATCGCAGCGGGAATCTCGGCACAAATCAAT
The DNA here is from genome assembly GCA_002018475.1 of Nicotiana obtusifolia. Taxonomy (NCBI): domain Eukaryota; kingdom Viridiplantae; phylum Streptophyta; class Magnoliopsida; order Solanales; family Solanaceae; genus Nicotiana; species Nicotiana obtusifolia. The sequence continues at coordinate 27,187 of MCJB01048038.1, forward strand.
GGAACCGCTTAATTAGCAAATCAGGAGATTATTTTACCTTCTATAGAGTTGTACCAAATGTAGGATCCCCCTACTATATAAGGGGGGGGGGGGGTTTAATTATTTGTAAAGGCACTTTTCCAATCATCGATAAAGACAGCTATAGATTATTTTATTGAATCATTATTTCATTATCTTGTTCCAATTTCTATTATAATCAATCCCTGCCAAGAAGGATCAACCAACGATCAACACTGTCTAGCTTGGGTGATTTGCATTCTTTTTCTTTATTACTTAATTTTAACTTCAATTGTATTACTCGTCATTTGTATCGAATTAGGTTAGGTTTCCTTAAAATAACGTATAAATTCAATTGTTATTCGATTTTTAGGGTAAACACTAATTTAATCCAATTAGTTTCTATATGTTGTTAGCTGCTTTTAATATTTTTTGAAGTAATAACAGCAGATGTGAGAGTTACATATCTCAAATAAAGGATTGATGACTGAAATGGCTGCTTTTTCCCGATACACCTTAAATTCCATTGATATTATGAAAGTCAAAAAAAAAAGAAGAAGAACATTGTAGAAAATGACATCAGGCAGAAAGATTTTTCAAGGAAGTCCATCCAACTTGTACGTATATTCTTTCATTGCCTGGGGAATGACAAGATTTTAAGTTTGGGGGATTTTGATAGAATCAGGCAGAAAAGGACTGACGTTTATTCGAGTTTTAGTATTTTACTTTATAATAATTCTCCTTATTTTGCAGCAAATGTCATTTTTTATAAGACAAAAATGAAAAGACAATAAAAAAAATAGAAGGAAACTAAAATGCGTAGGAAATTTCATGAACGAGAACTGACACTGAGTATAAGAAAAAGAAGTCTTGTACTACAGCAAAATATAAACAAAATTGCATGTTGGAGCAGCAGGTGGATATAAAAATATTCCAACTAGACTTATTGTCTAGCAACTAGGAGACAACAATGCAAGTGGCATATGCAAATGGTGAAAAATCTATTAAAACAAGACTTCAAAATAAGAGTTCTCACAACTATATAAAGCAATCATTTCCTTGGCTTAATATATCTTTCGGAAGAAAAAATTTGGTGTAAACAATTGCCAATTTAATTGCTTTCCAGTTCTTTTCCTCTTTAGCTTCTTTTGTTAATTGTGTACATTATTGTGAAGCCACAGAATTGGCTAGTTTCATTTGAGTTTGACGTAAAAACTCCGCTGTTCATCTCATTTTATTTTCTGATCATAATTAAATAGGGAGAATTATTCACTTGGAATATATTTTATATTTTCTTATTTGATGAAGAAGAACAATTCTTGTGGTTGTATTTACTTCACTATGGAGTAATTTTTCTCATGCTGAAAAAATAATGAAGCTTGATATTCTGTTATAATAGTAGTAATTATTCTTCAACTTCATGTGCTTGGCCTGAAACTTTATATCTATCATCTGCTTCAGCAATAGATATTAACTAGATTTCACGGCACCTTTTAAGTTTGTATAAATTAACTTTTACTAATTTTTTAATTGAAAGAGCAAAATAAGTAATACAATTAATTTTATAAACAAGTTATGACCTAAATGTTAATTACCTGCTGCAATTATAACTATGATAGCATTAAGGATTGTAATCGCAAGAGCAATTCTAATATAAATTAGTTATAACAAGTGAGTTAATCGAAACAGGCTCGCAAAAAAAAGCATATTTGATGCAGGTCAACCTGATCATGATACGTTTAAACCTTCAAGACCATTCACGAGAAGTCAAGCTAAAGAGTTTCATGATGCACATTTGATGGTGAAGAAGAGCCAAGCGTTTGGCGTGTGATGTTTGTTACTGTGTTGAGATTATTGTGTAGTTATGGAAGATATTAGTTCTTGCTTGTTTTGGAGTCCTGCGCGACTACTTATTAAACTTAGCCAAATTGTGGTCTTTTTGTTAGTTATTTGTTTCCTTGTTGATTTAGGTTACTAGTTATTCTTTTCCTATTTGATTTAGGTAAAGGCTCATGCTATATAAGCCTAAACTCTTCATTATTTTTGGAAACCTTACATCAATTTTACAAGAAATTTTCGGCCAAGCCTTTGTGCTTCCAACGTGTGACTTTAACTTGTCGAATTTTGGTGTGATTCAAAATTGAACTCGTTCCTTATTTGATCGAACAGTTTGCAAGACCATTGTTGTCTTAAGGGTTGTTCGTTTAGTATAGGTACTCCGTGACTTCATCAAGAAGGTAAGTAGATTAGTTCCTACTTGTTGTCTTGATAGTTCATTGAGCGTCTTGCTTCTATCTTTGTTTTCTTATTTCTGCTTTTTATATTGCATCAGTTGGTATCAGAGCAATTATATTGCAACAGTTGGTATCAGAGCTTGGAACGAGTTTGTTTCTATAATCCCAATCATGTTCTTCGTGCCTTAGTTTTAGGTTCTAATTCTTAAATTTCGTTTTTGATTAAAAAAAACATGACAAAAAAAAAGAGAAGAAAGAAAAACCGAAAGTTGACAGTTGATTGAAGTTGATAAATTATCTAGGGATTGAAGTCTTGAAGATTGATTGTTAAAGAAACGTTCTTGAACCGATTCTTGAAGTTCTTGATCGTTTGAAACCGATAATCTTGAAATCTTGAAACTCTAGTTGAAATTCTTGAAGGTGCACGATTGAATCTTGAAAATCTTGAAGTTCTTGGAGTTAAAATTGAAGTTCTTGAAGAGTTTTACGTTGTTCTTGAAGAGGTTCTTGAATCCTCAAACGTTCTTAACAAGATTGCCTTGAATTCTTGAAGTTCTTGAACTTTAATTTGTTGTTCTTGGAAAGGTATTGTTGAAAACGTGGAAGAGGGCCTAAAGGTGTAAGGGAGGCCGAATTTGGGGAGGATAATAAGAAACCCTAATTCTAGTCCAAGAAGGAAACAACTCCTAATCCAAAAGGAAGAAGTTTCAAGAGTTGAAAACCTAGTTGGACAAGGAGAAGGGGGACGAAAATTGGTTGGAAAAGGAAGGGGGGAGGCCGAATTCCTAAGGGTTAGGAAGAAGGGATTGGTCTTCTCCAAACTAAAGTGGGAAAGCTTCTAAAACTTCCTCCTACCATTAATTTCGAAATTCTTTATTAATTATACTAATTCTAATTAGTAATTCTTAGGTAATTTCCTACTTAAATAATTACTAATCTTTGAGCTTGTAGGATCTCGTGCTAAAACTCAGAATTTCCACTTTCGTAGATAATTCTTGGCTTCTTGTGCTCACTTAAAAAGCTGTCCGCCTATCGAGTCACATAATTTCACTCACCCCGAAGAAAACTATTGATCTTGTGAACTTGAAAGGTCGCTAAGGAACTTGGTCAATTAGAGGAAGCCAATTTGAAGACAAGTGTGAAATCCTACCCGAAAATTTGAGTGAATCCGGGAGTCATTCAAAAAAGTGAGAGAGAGTATTTTTGACACATTCTCTAGTCTTATTTCTTTTGCAGGTACATGGCTACAGAAGGAAAAAAAGGTTGTGACGGACATTACTTTAGCCGAGCTTTGGGCTGAAGTAAGGGCACTTAGTATCCGAGTGGAGAACCTTGAAAGAACCGTTGGCACTTGGAAGAATGCCGGGGAAAGAACTAGTGATGGTTCTACCTTAAGACCTGAATATAATGGTTCTGTTTGTGAGGTTGAGTGTGACGATGAAGTTTCTTCTAACGTTCACCCTTTGCCTAGTGTTGTTAATGATGTTTTGCAGGAATATGTGGACATGTTTCCCGAGGAGATGCCAGTGGACTACCTCCATTGAGGGGGATAGAACACCGAATTGACTTTGTTCCGAGGTCATAAATTCTGAACAAACCCGCATATCGAAGCAATCCACAGGATGTTGAGGAGTTGCAACGACAAGTGGATGAGCTATTGGCTAAGGGGCTAGTTCAAGAGAGTCTAAGTCCGTGTGCCGTACCCGTGATCTTGGTTCCAAAGAAAGACGGCACCTGGAGCATGTGTGTTGATTGCCAAGCTGTCAACAAGATAAAGGTAAAGTATCGTCATCCTATCCCTAGGTTAGATGACATGCTAGATGAGTTATGTGGTTCAAGTGTGTTTTCTAAGATTGATCTTAGATCCGGTTACCACCAATTTCGTATGAAACCGGGTGAGTGGAAAACTGCATTCAAGACCAAGTTTGGTCTATATGAATGGTTGGTGATGCCTTTTGGTCTCTCCAACGCACCTAGTACGTTCTTGCGATTAATGAATCATGTGCTTAAACCGTTTCTTCATAAGTTTGAGGTTGTCTACTTTGATGATATCCTGATTTATAGTAGAAGTTTAGATGACCATCTTGGTCACTTAAGGCAAGTATTTGAAGTATTAAGAGCCGAAAAGTTATATGTTAATTACAAGAAGTGTGCCTTTTGTATGGAGAAAGTTGTATTTCTGGGATTTGTTGTAAGTGTTAATGGTGTTGAAGTAGATGAATCTAAGGTTGAAGCTATTAGAGATTGGCCTACTACTACTACATGTTAGAAGTTTCCATGGACTAGCTAGTTTCTATAGGCGCTTTGTTAAAGACTTTAGCTGCATAATAGCACCACTCACGGAGTTGGTGAGAAAAGACACGCCTTTTGTGTGGGGGAGCCGCAAGAGGGTGCCTTCCAAGAGTTGAAACGTAGGCTTAGTTCTGCCCCGTTGTTACAATTACCTGATTTTAGTAAGGCATTTGAAATTGAGTGTGACGCCTTGGGGGTGGGAATTGGAGGTGTTCTTATGCAAGATGGGAAGCCTATTGCCTATTTTAGTGAGAAGTTGAAGGGGGCTGCCTTGAATTACTCTACGTACGACAAAGAGTTGTATGCCCTCGTGAGAGCTTTAGCTCATTGCCAACATTACCTATGGCCTAAGGAATCCGTAATTAGGAGTGATCATGAGTCACTCAAACATCTTAGGGGTCAAAAGAAACTAAATAAACGACATGCCAAGTGGGTAGAGTTCATTGAGAGTTCCCCTTACGTGATTTCATCACAAGAAGGGAAAGGAGAATGTAGTAGCTGACGCACTATCTAGGAAGTTTGCTTTGGCTATCACGTTAGCATCTAGGTTGATGGGTTTTGAGTGTATTAAGTCTATGTATAAGCATGACCCTAAACTTAAGAGAGTGTGTGATGCCATAACTAGTGGGCAGTGGATTGAGAAGTATTTGTGGCATGATGGGTACTTTTTTAAGAAGGGGAGAGTTTGTATACCCGAGTCCTCGTGGTGAGAGTTGTTGGTGCGTGAGGTGCATTGTGGGGGGTTTGATGGGACACTTTGGGGTAGACAAGACTTTAGCTATATTAGGGGAACAGTTCCATTGGCCTAAGATGAGGCGAGATGTCGAGAGAATATGTGGAGCGTGTTTTGAGTGTAAAAGAGCTAAGTCTAGGTTTAATAATCATGGTTTGTATACTCCCTTACCCGTTCCTACTAGTCCTTGGGTAGATATTTAGATGGATTTTATGATGGGGCTGCCGCGATCTAGGGGTGGTCATGATAGCATTTATGTGGTTGTTGATAAGTTTTCTAAGATGGCTCATTTCATTCCTTGTAAAAAATGTGATGATGCACAACATGTTGCTTCTTTGTTCATTGCTAATGTATTAAAGTTGCATGGTGTGCCTCGAACTATTGTTAGTGATATGGATGATAAGTTTTTGAGTCACTTTTGGAAGTGTTTGTTGGGTGCTCTTGGCACCAAACTGTTGTTTTCTACATCACATCATCCACAGACTGACGGTCAAACTGAGGTTGTTAATCGCACCTTGGGAGCTCTTCTTCGAGCTTTGACCAAAGGGAAGTCCGGCTGGGCTCCCTTACCCGTTCCTACTATTCATTGCATGACTAGCATTACTCCATTTGAATGTGTTTATGGTTTTAATCCTTTGATACCACTTGATCTTGTTCCTTTGCCGAGAGAAGCAGTTATTAGCGTGATGGAGAAAACCGGGCAGCCGCATTGCTCGAATTGCATGCTAAGGTGAGGAAAACTTTGGAGGATGCTTATGAAAAAGGTAGTGGTCAAGAAGAATAAAGGAAGGAAAAAACTAGACTTAAAGAAAGGTGACTGGGTTTGGGTGCACTTCCGAAAGGAAAGATTTCCGAACCATAGGAAAGGGAAGTTGGCTTCGCAGGGAGATGGACCATTTCAAGAGTTGCAGAAGATCAATAATAATGCTTATGTCATAGATCTGCCTGATGATTATGCTGTTTCTAAGATATTCAATATCACTAACTTGACTCCTAGTGTTGTTTTGAAAGATGAAGTAGGTCGATTTCGAGGACGAAATCTTCCGAAGAAGGGGAGGATGACGCAGGTCAACCTGATCATGATACGTTTAAACCTTCAAGACCATTCACGAGAAGTCAAGCTAAAGAGCTTCATGATGCACATTTGATGGTGAAGAAGAGCCAAGCGTTTGGCGTGTGATGTTTGTTATTGTGTTGAGATTATTGTGTAGTTATGGAAGACATTAATTCTTGCTTTTTTTGGAGTCCTGCGCGACTACTTATTAAACTTAGCCAAATTGTGGCCTTTTTGTTAGTTATTTGTTTCCTAGTTGATTTAGGTTACTAGTTATTCTTTTCCTATTTGATTTAGGTAAAGGCTCATTCTATATACGCCTAAACACTTCATTATTTTTGGAAACCTTACATCAATTTTACAAGAAATTTTCGGCCAAGCCTTTGTGCTTCTAATGTGTGACTTTAACTTGTCCAATTTTGGTGTGATTCAAAATTAAACTCGTTCCTTGTTTGATCGAATAGTTTGTAAGACCATTGTTGTCTTGAGGGTTGTTCGTTTAGTATAGGTACTCTGTGACTTCATCACGAAGGTAAGTAGACTAGTTCCTACTTGTTGTCTTGATAGTTCATTGAGCGTCTTGCTTCTATCTTTGTTTTCTTATTTTCGCTTTTTATATTGCATCAGTTGATATCAGAGAAATTATATTGCATCAGTGGTATCAGAGCTTCACAATGCACATTTGGTGGTGAAGAAGAGCCAAGCGTTTGGCGTGTGATGTTTGTTACTGTGTTTAGATTATTGTGTAGTTATGGAAGACATTAATTTTTGCTTGTTTTGGAGTCCTGCGCGACTACTTATTAAACTTAGCCAAATTGTGGTCTTTTTGTTAGTTATTTGTTTCCTTGTTGATTTAGGTTACTAGTTATTCTTTTCCTATTTGATTTAGGTAAAGGCTCATTCTATATAAGCCTAAACTCTTCATTATTTTTGGAAACCTTACATCAATTTTACAAGAAATTTTCGGCCAAGCCTTTGTGCTTCCAACGTGTGACTTTAACTTGTCGAATTTTGGTGTGATTCAAAATTGAACTCGTTCCTTATTAGATCGAACAGTTTGCAAGACCATTGTTGTCTTGAGGGTTGTTCGTTTAGTATAGGTACTCCGTGACTTCATCAAGAAGGTAAGTATATTAGTTCCTACTTGTTGTCTTGATAGTTCATTGAGCGTCTTGCTTCTATCTTTGTTTTCTTATTTCCGCTTTTTATATTGCATCAATATTTTAATTTTAGCATATATTCCTTGCTCTTAATATTGCTTATTTTGATTGTTAAGTTGTGTAATCGAAAGAGCATGACTAACTAATAGATTTAAGTAATAATATGTGAATGTTAACCGCTAGAGACATTTATATATTTGTGGGAATAGAAGTTGAATAATAATTGGACCTACGTTATAATTGCAATATCAAGTGAAGTCAGGATCCCAACACTTATCTTTTAATCATATTTGTGAAAGAAAATAATTTTTATTTTTTCTCGCTGCTTCTTTATTTTTAGATTGTTAGATAATCAATTCACCACCCCATATTTTCTCAAATAGTAATTCAACAAGACTTATTTGGAAGAATAGACAATAAAGGTAAATAACTCAAGAGATGTAATGCTCAGCTCGTTCACAGATATGGGAATGTAGACATGCTTTTCAAGTATAATAGTCTGAGTCTAAATCTTACCACTAAAATCAATTAAACATGAGTTTATCCAAAAGAACTGTGTTTTCCCCCAAATAGTGGGGCCTGGTGCATGCATAGCCTCAAAATCAGTACAGCTTAGCTCAATGTGGGGCATGGCATACACGTCACCTCAATATCAATATAATCATTGCGATGTGCAACCTGATCTATATATTATCAATACGACTCTATGGCCCGCATCAATTATCAATCCGCTCAACTCTCAATATGCAGACATCATCACAGAAACACAATCCAACAATATAACATGGAATATCACAAATATGCCTCAATACAGTACAAACTCGTGTCACGTACAAGGACATCAATAATATGTGTGACAACTTATCAAAAGTGCACAGAGATAGAGATATAACATGCAGACATGATCATGAATGTACAGTGTGACTACAGATAAGGCAAATAGCTCAACATGTCAAAAATAGCCTTATCACAATTGAGCAGGTAGTCTAGATATGATTTCTAGCATGAATAATGTCCCACGAAGTCATATAATGGAGAAAACATGATATCAATGAAGCATGATAGCAAAACAAGGCATATAATAGCCTAAGAACTACTACTCGGATCATGAATACCTCGGTGCATGCACCCCCGCCCGTCACCTAGCATATGCGTCACCCCCAACCATCTCAAATATCATAGTTCCCAGGGATATTTACCCTCAAATCCAAGTTTAGATATGTTACTTACCTCGAATAAACCAAATCAAATACTGAGCAAGCCAAACAATACTCTAGAAATGCCATCCCATGCAAATCAACCTCCGAACGACTTGAAACTAGCCAAAAGCAACTCAAAAATATCTAATAATGTCATAGAAAACAAACCCAAGCGATAAAGTCGAATCTTTAATCAAAAACTCAAAGTCAACCAAAAGGTCAACCCGAGCTCACACCTCGGAACCCGACTAAACTTACAAAAAGCGCAACACAACCTAAACCTATCCAAAACTCATCCGAGCCCCTCGCGACCTCGTCCGAACATACCAACAACTCCCAAACCATAAAATGAACCTGCTCAAGGCCTTAAATCCCACATAACAACATCAAAACCACGAATCGTCGATCAAGATCAATCTCTTAAGCTCATAAACTTCAAACTTCGAACCAAGCGTCCAATTCAAACCTAACCAATCCGGAATGAACCCAAATTTTGCATACACATTCCAAATGACATATCTAACCTATTCACTCTTGAAATAATAATATGGACCCGATTACATCGAAGTCAACTCCCGGTCAAACCTATGAACTTTCCAAACTTTCAAATTGCCAACTTTCACCAAGTAGTGTCAAACCTTCTAGAAACATCCAAATGAAAATTCGTGCATACGCCCAAGTGCAAAATCACCATCTAGACCTAGTAGAACCATCAAAACTTTGATCCGAATTCTAATACACAAAAGTCAAACTTGGGCAACTCTTCCAACTTAAAGCTTCCTATTTAAGAATCATTCTTCCAAATCAATTTCGAAAAACTCGAAAACCAAAGCCGATGATATAAGCAAGTCATAATACACCATATGAGGCTCCTCATGACCTCAAACCATCAAACTGAGTGCAAATGCTCAAAAAGACCGAGGGTCGTTATTCTCATCACACCCTTCATGGGCGAAACTCTGAGCTAAACCTTCTTATCCACCATATATGCAACGTCATAAACCTTCCTCTCAGCATAAATCTTCTTCCTAGACTGTGCTGTATGAAGTCGCTCCAGGATTACCTTCACCTTATCCGAGGCATCATGGATTAAATCAGTACCCAATAACCTAGCCTAACCAGGCACAAACCAACCAACCGGAGAACGACATCTCCTCTTATATAAGGCCTCATAAGGAGCCATCTAGATACTCGACTAGAAGCTATTGTTGTAGACAAACTCTCTTAATGGAAGAAGCTGATCCCATGAGCCTATGAAATCCATAAAACAGGCACGTAACATATCCTCTAAGATTTGAATAGTGCGCTCAGACTGCCCGTCTATCTGAGGGTGAAATGCTATACTCAACTCAACCCGTGTGCCAACTCTAACTGCATTGCTCCCCAAAACTATAATATGAACTGTGTGCCTCAATCAGAAATGAAGAAAATGGGCATGCCATGCAAGTGGATAATCTCCCAGATGTAAATCTGAACCAACCACTCTGTAGAATAGGAATTCACCACTGGAATGAAGTGTGTAGACTTAGTCTAACACTCCATAATAACCCAGATTGCGTCATATTTCTTCAAGGGCTGTGGTAGCGTTCCACAAAGTCCATATCGATGAGCTCCTACTTCAACTCTGCTATCTCCAATCTCTAAATCAACCCTCCTAGTTTCTGATGCTCATACTTCACCTGTTGACAATTCAAACACCGAGTGACATAAGCAATGATATCTTTCTTCATTCTCCGCCACCAATAGTGTTGTTTCACGTCATGGTACATCTTCATGACACCTGGGTGAATGGAATAGCGTGAGCTGTGAGCCTCATCAAGGATCTAATCTCTCAACCCATCAATATTTGGAACACAAATCTGGCCTCGAAGCTGCATAACACCGTCATCACCAATCACAACCTCCTTAGCACTACCCCGCTGCACCGTGTCTTCTTACACCTGCAAGGGTTGATCATCAAACTAGCGAGCCTTAATACGCTCCGACAACGATGACTGAGACACAATGCAAGCAAGAACTCGAGTAGGCTATGAAGCATCCAATCTCACAAACTGATTTGCCAAAGCCTGAACATCCATGGCTAGTAGCCTCTATGCTACTTGTAAATATGCCAAACTGCCCATACTCTCAGCCTTCCTACTAAATGCATCAGCCACCATATTGGCCTTCCCCAACATCACGACCTGAAATCCCAACCCGTCGTGATGGCGTCTAACATACCAGCTAGGCAAGCCGAAACATAACAATAAAGAACCAACACCAACATAAATTATAGAAATAGCATAAGTGTGAAATCTCAATGTAATAAATTACTACCAATACAAGGTAAATCCCTCAGAAACTGGTAAATATGGATTCATGAATTCTACAACGGAAAATAAGACTGAAACTAAATAATAATAATATTGTTTGAACTGAAGCAATAGTACATAAGAAAAGACAAGTCAAAACTGTGGCCAAGGATGCAGGTCTACCTCGCCTCTCGAAGATAGGTTCAACAGATAGCTCTACTGCTGATAGCTGGTCCCCACACCTAGATCTGCACAATTAAGTGCAGAGCGTAGTACGCAACTAACATTGGTGAGGTAAAAGAAGCTTTAATTATAAATGATACTAACTATAACTTATGCAGTTTCATCATTTTCAACAAGTACAGAATAGTAATGAAATCAAGTCATAAAGCACAGGAAGAAGCATATGTGTGTGTATGTGTACAATTACTCAAATATTCTGCTCAATCAACATTTAGCATATAGAGAAGATATGCAGTTAAATCAGGTAATTAATCACGAAAATTGCAAGTAAAGATGAAATGAAAAATCCAAACAAACAATGGCCCGATTTCCTCAATTTTTCCATATCCGTACCAAACCACTGATCAGTTTTCCTCAATATCTGAGCGTACACCATCAAGAGAGAAACATTAGAGGGTGGCCCTAGGGGGATGGATCCATATCCACACGCAAGCACGGCCGATCCAACGTGCTACCAGCCCGGCGTGGTCATAGGCTCAATATCATAATCCGTCTGGCGTGGTCATAGGCATAACAGTACAATCCATCCAGCGTGGTCACTGGCATAACAACACAGTCCGTCCGGCATGGTCACAGGCATAACAGCTTGGTGTGGAAGCATAACAACACAATCCACCCAGCATGGTTGCATGCATAATAACTCAATCCACCTGGCATGGTCACATGCATCCAGTCCAAATCATATCACACAGAAGCAAGTATAAAAGAACATATGTATATGATGAATAATTATCAGATTTCATGTTTCTTGACAGGTATAAGAACCTGCTAAAGTGTAGGCATGTGCGAAGTGTGGTAACATAGCTCAAATCGGCAATTTTATCATAGAAATAGAAATTACCAAGTTTATTAAGGGAATTAGCCTCTTTGTAATCTCAAACATGGCTCAATAGGTCACAACAATGATACAAATATGAGAAACATTATAGCTTAAAGCTTAACGGTCAACTCTAGGCATACCATAGCCTAAGCAGTACCTCGAGCATGGCAAAATACCCCCGTGCTCGTACATGGGCTCAACCCCACACATAGGCGCACCCATAGCACGTAGCTATCACAAATAATTCAAGCAACTAGTGCCTTAACCAAGTTTAGATAAGATACTTACCTCCAGAAGCCAAATTACTCCTCTAACAAACCCTTCCAACGCGAATCAACCTCTGGAAGGTTCGAATCTAGCTAAAATAATGTAATAATATCAACAACATTTATAGGAATTGATTCCAAATGATAAAGCTAAGATCTTTAATCAAAATCAAAAAGTAAACCCAAAAAGTCAACCAAGGCTCGTATCTCGGAATCCGACAAAATTCACAAATTCCGAACACTCATTCAATTACGAGTATAACTATACCAAAATCATCCAATTCCGACCTCAAATCGAAATTCAAACCTCCATTTTTTTCATTTTTGCAAAGTTTCCGCAAAATTCACCATAACTACACTTTAATTCACTAATTAAATACTAAAACAAAGATGGAATCATGGAATAATGACAAGCTCGAGTCAAAAACACTTATCCCGATCCAAGACGTGATAATCTCCTCCAAAATCGACTAAAACTGTGCTCTACAACTCTAAATATGAAAATAATACTCTAACCCTCGATTTGGGTTTTTAATAGTCTACCCAGATGTTCCTCTTTGTGATCGCGGTAAGTCCTTCGCGATCGCGAAGAACAAAATTCAATGCCCATGAAAATGGCCTACACGAACGAGAACTACCAGTCGCGAACGCAATGCTCAACAACCCAGACCTACGCGATCGCGGACAAAGACACACGATCGCGAAGAACAAACGTGTGCAACTTCCAGACCTCACCTTCCTTCTTTGCGAATGCGTTCCATCTACCGCGTTCGTGATGCACAAACAACCAAAGCTCCGTGATCGCATCCTCAAACTCGCGAACGCGAACAAAGATTCTCTTGCTAGAGTTAATCCTACGAGATCGCGAATCTCTCCTCGCGATCGTGAAGGAGGAAACCAGATACCAAAAAAATCAGCAACTCCTCCATGTCCAAAATGAGTCCGAACTTGATCCAAAAAACACCTGAGATCCTCGGGACCTCATCCAAACACACCAACATGCCCTAAAACATGATACAAACTTAGTCGGAGCCTCAAATCACATCAAACAACTTCAAAATCACGAATCACACCCCAATTCAAGCCTAATGAACTAATGAACTTTCAACTTCTAAAACTAATACCGAGTTCTACCAAACCAACTCCGATTGAACTAAAATTTTGCATACAAGTCAGAAATGACACAATGGACCTACTCCAACTCCCAGAGCCAAAATTCGTGCTAGGTATCAACAAAGTCAACTCACGGTCAAACTTCCTCACTTTCCAAACCTTTAACTTTTTAACTTTCGCTAATTCAAGCCAAAACGACCTACGGACCTCCAAAACCAAATCCGGACATACGTCTAAGTCCAAAATACCATACGAAGCTATCAGAACCATCAAAACTCTATTCCGGAGTCGTTTACACAAAATTCAACATCCGGTCAACTCTTCCAACTTGCTTCAAACCTTGGGACTAAGTGTCCCAATTTGCTCCGAAACATCCCCGGAACCAAACTAACTACTCGGGCAAGTCATTTAACCACAAGTGAACCTAGAATAAGCAATAAACAGGGGAACAAGGCTACAATACATAAGACAACCGACTGAGTCGTCACATTCTCCCCCTCTTAAACAAACGTTTGTCCTTGAACGGGTCTAGAATCATACCTGGAGTCTGAAATAGGTGCGGATAGCTACTCCGCATCTCCCGCTCGTCCTCCCAAGTAGCCTCCTAATCTGCTGACCTCTCCAGCGAACTTTCACTGATGCAATATTCTTTGACCTCAACTTTGAAATCTGCCGATTTAAAATAGCCTCCGGCTCCACATTATAAGTCAAATCTCCTTCTAGTTGTATCGTGCTGAAAATGGGACGGGTCACCATAATACTTCCGGAGCATAGAAACGTGAAACACTAGGTGAACACCGGATAGGCTAGGTGGCAATGCAAGCTTGTAAGCCACCTCTCCAATCGTCTGAAGCACCTCAAAAGGTCTAATATACCGTGGGCTCAACTTGACCTTCTTCCTAAACCTCATCACACCCTTCATGCGCGAAACCCAGAGCAAAACCTTATAACCAACCATATACGCAACATCACAAACCTTCCTATCGGCATAACCCTTCTGCCTGGACTGAGCTATAGGAAGTCGTTCTAAATCAACTTGACTTTCTCCAATGCATCCCGGACCAAATCAGTACCCAACAACCTAGCCTCTCCAGGCTCAAACCAACCAACTGGAGAACAATATTGCCTCCCATATAAGGCCTAATAAGGAGTCATCCAAATACTCGATTAGTAGCTATTGTTGTAGGCAAACTTAGCAAGCTGTAGAAACTGATCCCAAGAACCCTCTGAAATCCATAACACAAGCGTGTAGCATATCCTCCAAAATCTGAATGGTGTGCTCGGACTGCCGTCTGTCTGGGGATGGAACGTTGTACTCATCTCAACCTGTGTGCCCAACTCTCGCTGCACATGCTCTCCAAAATTGTGATGTGAATTGTGTGCCCCGATTAGAAATAATGGACACCGGCTCGCTATGAGGACGAACAATCTCACGGATATAGATCTGAGCTAGCCGCTCTGAAGAATAGGTGGTTACAACCGGAATGAAATGTGCGGACTTAGTCAACCGGTCCACAATCACCCAAACTGCATCAAATTTCTTCAAAGTCATTAGTAGCCCAACAACAAAATCCATGGTAACACGCTCCCATTTCCACTCGGGAATCTCAAGTCTCTAAAGTAAACTGCCCGGCCTCTAATGCTCGTACTTCACTTGCTGACAGTTCAAGCACCACATATTGTACTATATCTTTCATCATTCTCCTGCACCAACAATGCTGCCTCAAGTCTTGATACATCTTCGCGGCACCCGGGTGAACGGAATACCGCGAATTGTGGGCCTCCTCAAGAATCGACTCACGCAACCCATCTACACTGAGCAAATAAATCCGACCATGCATCCTGAACACCTCATCATCTCCAATAGAAACCTCATTGGCATCGCCGTGCTGCACTGTGTCCTTAAGTATAAGCAAATGAGGGTTATCATACTGATGCTCTCTGATGCGCTCATACAAAGAAGATCAAGAAACCACGCAAGCAAGAACCTCACTAGGCTCCGAAACATCTAACCTCATGAATTGAATGGCCAAAGCCTGAACATCTAATGCTAGTGGTCTCTCACCAACTGGAATATATGCAAGGATACCCATACTCTCCGCCTTTCTACTCAAGGCATCGGCCACCACATTGGCTTTTCTGGGATGATACATATGGTGATATCATAGTCTTTTAATAGCTCCAACTATCTCTGCTGCCTCAAATTTAGATCCTTTTGCTTAAACAAGTGCTGTAGACTCCGATGATATGTAAATACCTCACAAGACATGCCGTAGTGATAATGCCTCCAAATCTTCAATGCATGAACAATGGTTGCCAACTCTAAATCATGAATGGGGTAGTAATTCGCATGGGGCTTCAACTGGTGTGAAGCATAAGCAATCACCATACCCTCCTACATCAAGACAAACTCAATACTAATCCGAGAAGCATCACAATAAATCATATATGAACCCGATGTTGAAGGCAACACTTGAACTGGAGTTGTGGTCAAGGCAGTCTTGAGCTTCTGAAAGCTCCCCTCACACTCATCAGACCACCTGAATGGGGCGACGAGAAACCCTCTATGAAACGATGATAATATCCGGCCAAACCAAGAAAACTTTGAATCTCAGTAGCTGAAGACGGCTTGGGCCAAATTTGAACTATCTCAATCTTCTTCGAATCTACCTTAATGCCCTCATAGACACCATGTTCCCCAAGAACCCCACAGAATCAAGCCAACTCACAATTGGAGAATTTAGCATAAAGCTTCTTCTCCCTCAACGTCTGGAGTACAATCCTAAGATGCTGTTAGTGATCCTCCTGGCTACGTAAGTATACCAGTATATCATCAATGAACACTATGAGAAAAGAATCAAGATATGACTGGAATACACTATTTATCAGATGCATAAATGTTGTTGGGGCATTGGTCAGCCCTAATGACATCACAAGAAACTCGTGGTGACCATAGTGGGTCCTGAATACCGTCTTTAGAATATCAGAATCTCGAATCATCAACTGGTGACACCCAAACCTCAAATCAATCTTTGAAAATACTCTAGCTCCCTGAAGCTAGTCAAATAAGTCATTAATGCGTGGTCAACGATACTTGTTCTTAATTGTAACTTTGTTCAACTGCCTGTTGTTGACAGCCAATTTTGACCCTCCCATTTTAAGTTAATTTATTTATCCTTAATAATTTACAATAAATACTTTTAAAGTCTTCTCTAGTAACAAATAAATTAATTTATAAATTATTAAGTGTAAATATTTTTAAAACTAATATTTAATTAATTTATTTATACTTAACCCACGAGACCAACCTCAATTCTCCCAAACCCTAATCATTCACTCAAAGACCTGGCCGCCTCTCTTTCCCTTTCCGCTCTCGTTTCTCTCATCTCCATTAGCCATTAATCTCCAAAACCTTGCATAAATTTGTGCAAGGTCACTCGAAATCACTCAGAATCATCTCTTCTGTCTCTCTATCCACAAATCCAGCCGGCTATTTCCCATCTCAGCACTCAAAATTCAAAACCCAATTCTGGAACCCTAAGCTCAAAATATTGCTGGCCTGATTTCTCCTTCGTTCTTTCAAATCCAACTTACAAATTCGTCTACTTTGTCCCTAGGTTATGAAGCCAGTTGATTTCAGTTTCCATTTTCGTCGATTAAAGTCGAAACCCCTAATCTAAAACCCTAGAATCAAATATGCAACTTCAAATCTCAAGATTTCCTTCATGCTCTGTTAAATCGGAGCACGCATGAGCACATTTTAGAGCCTCATCATGATTATTCGAAGTCCAGAGGTCAAATGCAATGACCTCCAGATATTGGAACTTTCACCGATGGGTTTTTCCTTCAACAGTCAACCTTCTTCACTCAGGTAAATTTGTTCATCATTTTTCCCCTCTGTCTCTCAGATTTTTCACTCGATTTTGCTATCATCATCAATTTTTCGTCACTTTCCACTCATGATTTTGAATCCTTTGAAACCCTGGAGCCTTAATAGCACTATAAATAGGGCCTTTAATGTTCTTACCTGATATCATCTGCACAACCACCTAATACTTAGCAAAAGCAAAAATCAGTATAGTAGTTGTAGAGTTTCTTCGACTAAGCTCTTACTCTAATTCTGATTTTGCTATCAGGTATTCATTTGGTTGAAGTCTCTGAGTTCTTGGATCCTAACGGCTAAACGAGTTCTATTTGGTCTGCTGCCCTATGAAATGTCAGTGCACCTCCACCCTCGTCTCTTCTAATTGTTTTACTTGAATACTATTTACATGCTGTTGTTTTTCTATTAACTGTATTAGCTTATAATTTTTGTTATTAGCCTATAAAGTGTTATCACAATTCATATTAAAGTGTTGTTGATCTGTGGTCATTCCTCATATTTTCAGAATCTCTTTAATTGGTATTGACTAAACTATTACATGACTTTAATGACTTGCATCTCTGAGCCTAACTAGTCCACAAGATTAAGTTTCTTTTATGAGCCTTAATAGGTTTCAGATAGCTATGATTAAACTCCCTTAATGTGCTCTAATGAATCCCATGCTTGTTCAAACTTCAAGGTTTCTGTCGATAGTTCTACTATGATATTTATTATGATCTTCATCTCTATATGCTGTTTTCCTGGATCTTGTTGTCTTATGGTCGAGACCACTGTCTAATAATCCTCATTAGGACAAAACTTGAGAGTTCATATCTTACACCCTTCACCATTTAACTGAAGTCTGAGAAATGCAAGTGTTTTAAATGCTCTCTTCCTTTATATCTGTGTCTGTTAATTCTGAGAATAGCTCTCTGAGACTTCTTTATTATATACGTGTCTAATTGATTGGCTCCACATATATGAGATAGTTTTACTAACCTGGACTCTTAGGAATACTAATTATCTTTCTGTACATAGTCGGTTAAGGTTAATTCACCCCTTTTTATAACAATAGGTCATGGTTTTTGTTTGTTACAGTTGAATAGTAACTGCTATTAATCTGAACATAGTTGTCTCATGTTTAGATATAAAATTTTAGATTGTATATCTAAGTTGAACTTATTTTGGCATAATACTTTCTTTGTCTTTTACCTCCTCATGGCATTGCTGACTTTGTAAAGCTTACCCTGCCTTTGTAAAATCATTAAAGTATCTGTGCATAATTGATGTTATATGTTTCCCTGTTTTGGCTTCATGATTCCATGTATTTGTTTTAAAAATAGTACTCAGTCCTCTCCTTACTGTCAACCTGAACTGAATCAGATCTTTAAATCTTATGAGAAGTTCTTTATTGATACTACCTAATCATAATAGTTTATTTAAGGTTAATACTATTATGAATATGATCCTGGAGCACCTTAGGAATTCCATGTTCAAATCTGTGAACCTGTAGTCATATTGAGAATGTTGATCATGTTTGTGATATCTTTGATAACTTCTGTAAAAGTGGTTAGTTGTAACTGTTTGTCTGAACCTTTACTGACCCTGATAACCGGAAGAACTGCTTGTGAAAACTTGGGTAGATGAAGCACAGTAAGAATTTTGTGCTGGTGCATTGAATGGTGGCTGAGCTGGGAGGGCCCTGTAGGAACTGTGGCTAACTGAAGAACCACGAGGAACACGGCGAGCCGTTTTAACGGGTCCAGAAGAACGACCTCCACTATAGTAGGACTGGCCTCAAGATGAGGCACTGCTGAAACCACCTAAACTACGAGGCCTCTTGGCCTCCCTTTCCTCATGCTCATGCCTGTGAACCAGCTCTAAGAGTCTAACAATATCAACCACCTCGTCAAACCTCGCACACGTTGCAATGTCTCGAGCCATAATGAAGTGTAATCCATAGTTGAGGCCATCAGTAAACCTCCTAATCTTCTCCCTCTCAGTGGTACCCAACCATATCGCATGACGAGCCAACTCTGAAAACCTCATCTCATACAGAGTCACTGTCGTACCCTCCTAGTGTAGTGGCTCAAATTGTATACGCAATTCCTCTCTGCGAGTTTGTGGGACAGACTTCTCTAAAAAGAGAACTAAGAACTCATGCCATGTAAGTGGCGCTGCATCGGCTGGCCTACTCAAGTCATAAGCCTACCACCATCGGTAGGCTGTCCCAGTCAGTTGAAAAGTAGTGAATGAAACCCCATTGGTATCCAAAATACCCCTTGTGCCAAGAATCCGCTGACATCGGTCTATGAACTACTGGGCATCCTCCTATTTTGCTCTACTGAAATTTGGAGGCTAAGGCCTCCCAAACCGCTCCAGTCTCTTCTGCTCCTCATCACTCATATGTGGGATAACCTAGGCCCCAGCAGCAGCAACCGGCTAGGTTGGTAGTACCCTTGGTGTCTGGAGTCACTGACACTGCTTGAGCCAGACTCGTGCACACAGTCAAATTTGGGCTAAGGCCTCTAGAAGGCCAGGAATCACAATGGGCACTACTGGTTCCTGAGTTGGTCCCACCGGCTCCACCACATCCAGTACCTGCTCCTAAGCTGGAGCAACTAGGGGCCCGTGGGTGCTGCTCTGGCTGTAGTACGAGCCACAACTCGGCCTCTACTGTGGCGCCTGCCTCTCGCTGCCCTAGCTGGTGGTGCTGGTGGCCATCCACCTGATCCGGTTGCACGTGTCCTCACCATTTGTGAGAGAATAGAAGAGCCTAGTTCAAGTTTTGGAAATAACAAATCCGCACGATAATAATACAAGAAAGTGAAGTTTCCTAACAGTTCGGTAGCCTCTCGAAGATAAGTACAGGCATTTCTGTATCGATCCGCAAGACTCTACTAAACTTGCTCATGAATCGTAATACCTATGAACCTAGGGCTCTGATACCAACTTGCCACGATCCAAAATCTCAACCCGTCATGATAGCGCCTAACACATTGGCTAGGCAAGCTAAAATATAACAATAAAGAACCAGTACATCATAAAGTATAGAAATAGCATAAGTCTGAAACCTCAATGTAATAAAGTACTGCCAATACAAGCTAAATCCCCCAGAAGCAGGTAAATACAGAGTCATGAACTCTACATGGGATACAAGTCTGGAACTAAGTAATAATAATACTGTTTGAACTGAAGCAATAGTACATAAGAAAAGACAAGTCAAAATTGCGGCCAAGGATGCAGCTCTACCTCGCCTCTTGCAGATAGGTCCAACAGATAGCTCTACTGCTGATAGCTGGTCCCCGCACTTGGATCTACACAATAAAATGCAGAGCGTGGTATGAGTACAGCCGATCCAATTTACTCGATAAGTATCGCAACTAACCTCGTGAAGGTAAAAAAAAGCTCGAATTATAAATGATACTAACTATAACCTGCATAGTTTCATCAATTTCAACAAGTACAGAACAATAATGAATTCAAGTCATAAAGCATATGAAGAAGCATCTGTGTTTGTATGTGTACAGTACTTAAATATTATGTTCACTCAATGTTCGAGATATAGAGATGATATGCAGTTAAATCAGGTAATTAATCACGGAAATTGCAAGTAAAGATGAAATGCACAATCCAAACAAACACTGGTCAGATTTCCTCAACCTGTCCATATCCGTACCAAACCACTGATGAGTTTTCCTTAATATCCGCATGTATACCATCAAAAGAGAAACATGAGAGGGTGAACCTAGGGGGATGGATCCATATCCACATGTAAGCATGGCCAATTTAACGTGCTAACAGCCTAGCTTGTTCACATGCTTATCATAATCCGCCGACGTGGTCACAAGTATTACAAAATAATCCGCCCGGTGCGATCACAGGCATAATAACACAATCCGCCCGGCGTGGTAACATGCATAACAACACAATCTGGCATGGTCATAGGCATAATAACACAATTCGCCCAGTGTGGTCACATGCATCCAGTCCAAATCATATCATCAGAAGCAAGTATACAAGAACACATATATATGATGCATAACCGGTATAATAACGTGCTAAAGTGTAGGCATGTGCAAAGTGTGCTATCATAGCTCAAATCGGTAATTTTATCACAGAAATAACAATTACCAAATTTATTCAGGGAATTAGCCTCTTCGTAATCTCAAACATGGCTCAAATAGGTCAAAAGAATGACACAAATATGAGAAACATTATAGCTTAAACCTTAACAGTCAACTCTAGGCATATCATAGCCTAAGTAGTACCCTGAGCAAGGAAAAATACCCCGTGCTCGCACATGGGCTTAACCCCATACATATGCGCACCCATAGCAAGTAGCTATCACAAATAATTCAGGCAACTAGTGCCTAAACCAAGTTTAGATAATATACTTACCTCAAGTAGCCAAATTACTCCTCTAACGAACTCTTCCCGCATGAATCAACCTCCAGAAGACCTGATCTAGCCAAAATAACGTAATACTATCAATAAAAGCTATAGGAATTGATTCCAAATGGTAAAGCTAAGATCGTTAACAAAAATCAAAAAGTCAACTCCTGGCTCGCACATCGGAACCCGACAAAATTCACAAGTTCCGAACACCTATTTAATTACTAGTCCAGCCATACCAAATCATCCAATTCCGACCTCAAATCGACCTTCAAACCTCCATTTTTTATTTTATCGAGGTTTCTACAAAATCTCCCATTTCTACACTTTAATTCACTAATTAAATGCTAAAAACATAATGGAATCATGGAATAATGACAAACACGAGTCAAAAACACTTACCTCGATCCAAGACGTGAAAATTCCCTCCAAAATCGCCCAAAACTATGCTCTACAACTCAAAATATGAATATAATATTGTAACCCTCGATTTGGGTTTTCAATAGTCTGCCCAGATGTTCCTCTTCGCGAATGCAGAAAGTCCCTCGCGATCGCAAAGAACAAAATTCACTGCCCTTCAAAATGGTCTATCTGAACGCGACTAACAGTCGTGAAGGCAATGTTCAGCAACCAAGACATACACGATCACGAACAAAGACACGTGATCGCGAAGAACAAACGCGTGCAACTTCCAGACCTCACCTTCCTTCTTCACGAACATGTCCCATCTCCCGCGTTTGTGTGTGCACAAACAACCAAAGCTCCGCATCGCATCCTCAAACTCGCGAACGCGTTGAACAAATATCCTCTTGCCAGAATTAACCCTACATGATCACGACCCTCTCCTCGCAATCGCGAAGGAGGAAACCAAATGTCAGAAATATCAGCAAGTCCCAATGTCCAAAATAAGTCCGAACTTGATCTGAAACACTCCCGAGGCACCTGGACCCCATCCAAACATACCAAAAGGTTCTAAAACACGATACGAACATAGTCCAATCACATCAAACAACATCAAAATAACGAATCGTATTCCAATTCAAGCCTAATAAACTTCCAACTTCTAAAACTAATGCCGAATCATACCAAACCAACTCCAATTGACCTCAAATTTTGCACATAAGTCATAAATGACACAATGGACATTCCAGAGCCAAAATCCGAGCTCAGTATCAACAAAGTCAACTCCCGGTAAAACTTCCCATCTTTTCAGACCTTCAACTTTTCAACTTTCGCCAATTCAAGCCAAAACAACCTACGGACCTCCAAATCCAAATTTGGATTTAAGCCTAAGTCCAAAATTACTATGCGAAGCTATCAGATCCATCAAAATTCTATTCCGGGGTCGTTCACATAAAAGTCAACATCCGGTCAACTCTTCCAACTCAAGCTTCCCAGTTCACTCCAAAACATCCCCGAAACCAAACTCTGAATTGCCTCAATCTTCTTTGGATCTACCTTGATCCCCTCACTAGAAACACATGGCCCAAGAACGCCAGTGAATCAAGCCAAAACTCACACTTGGAGAATTTAGCGTATATAGTGCTGACCTGAAATGCTGCTCATGATCCTCCCGACTGCGTGAGTACACCAATATATCTTCAATGAATACTATGAAGAAAGAATCAAGACACCGCTGGAACATATTGTTCATCAAGTGCATAAAGGCTGCTGGGGCATTGGTCATCCCAAAAGACATCACAAGAAACTCATAGCGCCCATAGCGGGTCTGGAAAGTCGTCTTCAGAATATCTGAATTCCGAATCCTCAAATGATGATACCCCAACTTCAAATCAATCTTCGAGAATGCTCTAGCACCTTGAAGTTGATCAAAAAAGTCATCAATGCGCGGTAATGGATATTTGTTCTTAATTGTAACTTTGTTCAGCTTCCGGTAGTCAACACATATCCTCATAGTACCATCCTTCTTCTTCACAAATTGAACTGGCGCACCCCAAGGCGACATGCTGGGCCTAATGAAGCCCTTATCAAGCAACTCCTGAAGATGTTCCTTTAACTCTTTCAATTCCACTGGCGCCATGCGATATTGTGGAATAGATATAGGCTGGTGCCTGGCACTAGATCAATACCAAAATCAATGTCCCTATCGAGGGCATGCCCGACAGGTCTGCAAAAAATACATCATAAAAGTCTCTCACTATCGGAACTGACTTAATGGTAGGAGCATCAACACTAACATCCCTCATGAAGGGAAAATATGCCAGACATCCCTTCTCAACCATCCGTTGAGCCTTCAAATATGAAATCACTCTACTGGGAACATGATCCAAGGAACCTCTCCACTTAACCTTAGGCAACCTTGGCATCGCCAACGTTACTGTCTTAGTGTGACAATCCAGAATAGTGTGACATGGTGACAACCAATCCATGCCTAAAATCACGTCAAAATAAACCGTGCTAAGTAGTAAAAGATCAACTCTCGTCTCTAATCCTCTAATAGTCACCACACACAACTGATACACACGGTCCACAAAAATAGAATTACACACCAATGTAGATACATGAACAGGCATAACTAAAGAATCATGGAGCATATCCAAATAACGAACAAAGTATGATGACACATATGAATAAGTGGAACCGGGGTCAAATAATACTGAAGCCTCTCTGTGGTACACTGAAACAATACCTGTTGTACCTTATTTTGCACGAGTCAAAATAACATACAATATATAGTACTCTACAAGATTAATTAGGTTTAGAGTCGCCACCTAATATTTAAGGTATACTACGACACTCTATACTACACCATAATATGTACACTAAATTATGGTCTACGAAATCATTGAGATTCTAGGTAAGGGTTCAAGTTATCTCAAGAGGAAGGTGTTAGGCATCCCTCGAGGTCCACAAATTATGTTCCGGTGGACTCGATCAAATAAAGGAGGGATTAGGAAAAAAATGATTTGTTATCCTTCGCTATATTTATGAAGAATTTTGAACAAAGGGGTGATCAATTATGTGACAAATAAATGAATAAAGATATGAAGATTAATGTAAATGTGTAGTAGTAAATGAATAAAGAGAGTGTACCAAAGAATTATTTTTATTAGTGGGAAAGATCTAAAGAATCAATGTATATGGAATAACTTGATCTTTTTTTTTTGAAAAAGAAAAGAATGGGTTAAGCAAATAAAGAAATGAATAATATGCAAAGATTATTTGTCCGAAATGAATGAATAAATAGATGTAAGAAAAAATTTTGTAGGAAAGGATCACAAGAATATGTATTTAATATAAAGTATCTTTGAATCGATTTTTTAGAGAATTTTAATCAAGTGGCACTAGAAAAACAAGATAGAGATAAAATAAAAGAGGATGTAAAGATAATTACTATGATACTAATAAACTAAATGAAAATAGTTAGGAGTATTTACTTTATTGAAAGAAAAATCTATCTTTGCAACAAGAAAACTTCATAGAACATGTACCTAAAATTAGGTGCAAAAGTGTAAGAAAGATATCAAGGATAATATGATACACAGTATGAAGTGATGTATATGTATTAATATACGAGATTGTATATATCAACAAATAAGAATGTGTATATGAAAGTTATATAAACATGTAACGGATGGATATATTAACAATATGACTACTAGAAAACTAGACTTGACAGAACAAATGCTTAGAAGAAATCCGCCTAAGATTTTAGCTACATCATTAGAGAAGTCACTCACAAATTGACAAGTTCTATCAGAAAATCACGTAAGATCAGTTGATAATTATTTACAAGTTCTCATCTACTCAAGTTAAGCTGATTAACTCAAAATCCGTTAGGCATATATGACTAGAGTTAATCGAACAAAATATGAGAGCAAGTATAAGGTTTAAGTATCAAATTTTAGGCGATTAACTTAGTTATTACCTAAACATGATATCCTAGGCGTGAAAAATATCATAAATAAATGAATACGACATGCTAGTTAATTTTTACTATACTTGTGATTTGAGTACATCCTAGAATATAAAGTGCGAAGCGGGAATTCAATGAAGGATTTGTTTTTGATTTTTTTCTCCAAAGGCCGTCTTTCGAAAATAACTCTGTATAATGATACCTCGCAATACAAGAGAAGTAACGTTATTAGTAATATAATATAAAGTAAAAATAAATAAATTAAATGACATGCTTTGAAATAATTTTTTTTTAGATTTTAAAATGATTTTTAGATAACAAATGTTGAAAATTATTTGATTATATTTTTGGGAAAAGGTTTTCGAAAATTGTTTTAAAAATATTATAGGAGGCTGGAAGATCTGATTTTTGTCTAGACGTGAGAATGGACTTGGTTGCAACTACGGTAGCTAGCCGTGTCGCCGTCCAAAGTGTTATTGGCTCGTCATGTTCTCATTTTTTTTCCAGATGTTTATCGTCATCGCTTTTTATTTCAGGCCCGGTTCGGAGGGTCATTCGGGGCGTCATGGCCTCAATAACTTAAAAATTATATTCATCGGCCTGGGGTCATGTTACAGCCCGTAATTTCGTACGTTAAAATACGCCGTAAGATAGTTTACATATAAGAGCCTAAGAACCCAAAAAATAGTTCAAAAGTCAAGAAGAGAGAAAAAGGTGTCGCAAAGTTGGATATGCTACCGCAAAACTCACATGCGGACTGCATATCCAACACTGAAATCGCAAACTGAGACAGATTTCAGGGCTCAAATCTGTATCAGAAATGCGGCCAGTGTGCGACCGCATAATGCAAATGCGGACCGCAAAAATGACATCCTCCATCGCATAATGAAACAGAGTTCTGGGCTGAAATCAGCGTCAGGAATGCGACCAGAATGCGATCGCATTGTTGAAAATGCGAACCGCAAATCTGACCCTCCTGCGTCGCATTGTGTGACAGATTCCTGGGCTGAGATTTGCGACCAAAATGCGAACCGCATATCGTTTTTGCTGCAGAAATGCGATCGCAAACTTGAAGCGCCAGACACGTGTGTCACTTATTGACAGACTTATAAAAGGGGTCCAACCCATTTCTTTCTTCATTTTTCTGAACTTAAACATAGTAGAAGGCTCCCTACGACTCTTTCTCAAGACCCACACAAACTTAACCAATTTCTTCTCCTTTCAAGTTCTAAATTGAAGAAAGAATCTAGAAAGTGAAGAATTGAAGAAAAGCCCTAGCTGATTTTACTCCTTCTGCAAGCCCTAATTGAGAGTAAGGCTTAGAAGTTGAAAGATCAAGGAAGAAGGCTAGATAATCCACATGCAAGGTAAGTCACCACCCTCTTTTCATGCATTCTTCTCCTAAGAGTCCTTGGAAGCTCGTTTTATGCATAATGTGAGTCCTAGGTTGAAGTCAATCACTGAAAATGGACTAAGTTGTAAACGTACTGGGGTTGCATGTCTTACTACCGTTGTTGTGAAGTCTTAGAAGAAGAAAGGTATGGAGAAGCACCATACGAATTTAGGGGATTGTGATTAATGATAGCTATAACGCTTAGAGGGTAACTGGTGAATTGTTCTTTATTTGTAGACTAAGGAATTGTAACAATTGCGTAGCTTGAGGAACTGGTGCAGTATATACCAGGTATGTAAGACTATACTGTTCTTTCTTTAGCATGATTCCTATTGAGTACAACGCAATGAACGAGCCCCAAAAGAATACTATATTCTTAGAAGCTAGGGTTGTTTATATTATTTCCCTCTTATGGAATGATTGCGCTTGTTCCTATGATATCAATGTTGTTGGTATTTCCTGAGTCTTATAAAGTTCATGATAAAGAGTTAGTCTTAATTACGTGTTCAAGAGGATAGCAGTTGTATGTCACTCCTAAAGGGCTTAGAACGTATTTTCCTAAGTTGAGCATGCATTATATATATGTATATCTAGTTTACTCTACCGAGCCGTGTTATTGTCGGCTGGGTATCGCACTTATTGTGCAACCACTAATCAGTTGGGTATGATAATGATGAACCTATGGAGGCGTATGTATATGACAATGATAAAGCCCACAGAAGCGTATGTAAATGTATAGGATAACGATAAAGCCCACAGAGGCGTATGTAAATGTATATGATAATGATAAGGTCACAGTGATTATGTATAAGATGATGATAATGATAATGTATATGTATATGATGATTTTAGAAAAGCTTATATGTATATGTACAAGTACGTCGAGCATGTCATGGTTAGCCGCCCTTAGAGGCGTTCAGATGGTACAGGCTATATGTTTCTTACCCTGACTTATATTATTGCTCTTATATTATATTTTCCCGTCTTACATACTCAGCACTTTATCCGTACTGACGTCCTTTATTTGTGGACGCTGCATGTCGTGCTGCAGGTCCTGATAGACTGATAGACGGAGCTCCCCCACCGCAGTAGGCTATCCAGTTCAGCAGATATTGGCAAGATTCATCCTTCGGACTTGCTATAGCCTTGGTATGCATTTTGTATAAGCATTTTGGGCATGTCGGGGCCCTTTTCCGACTAGGTTGTATTATGTATGACTCGTAGAGGCTCATAGACAAGTGTTAGTGTATGACTCGTAGAGGCTCATAGAAAAGTGTTAGTGTATGTATAAGAGAGTGTTGGGTTGACTCATGTATAGTGAATTTCCTCGTCGGCATATGTATCTTTTGCTGTATAGCCCTTGCATGACGGCCGTGTCGGCCATGGTATGTCATATATGTATGTTTCTGTCATGACACGGTATTTCTGTTGATATGTATGAAATGTATGGTTATCGAATGGTTGAGTTAACTATTATTATTGTCGTTGCTCACACGGGCATTCATCGGCCTTTAAGATAATAAAGAAAGTAAGATAGCAGATATGAAGGGGTACACCGGCACTCTGTGAGCAGGGTCCGGTGCCATGTCGCGACCCTCTGGTTGGGTCGTGACAGAATTGGTATCAGAGCAGGTCGTGTCCTAGGGATTGTCTATGAGCCGTGTCTAGTAGAGTCCTGATTATGGGTGTGTAGCGCGCTACATTTTATAATCAGGAGGCTGCCTGACATTTAGGAATGTTACCTTCTTTCTAAATCTAGATCGTGCGTAGAGCCGAGTTGTAAGTATTCATTTATAACATTCGCCTTGTTTTCCTTCAGCGATGACATTGACTAGAAAGCGAACAAGTAATAGATGGCTTGATACAGATGCGGGCGGGGGTACCAGTCAAGTGCCCCAAGCTAGAGAAGGCCAAAGTGAGCCCCAGAGCGAGATGCCTTCTCGGACATCATCTACTCCTCCTTCCCCAGAGGATATTAGAAGCCACCCAGCAGCTTCAGTCCCTTCATCTAGTGCCACAGACCAGGACTTAAGGACTGCAGTACAGTTGTTGGCTAGCCTGGTAGCTTCTCAGGCTCAGAGGCAGAATACCGGTGCTATTGAAAGACCGGTTAGTGCAAGGGTTCGTGACTTTATTAATTTGGATCCTCCAGTGTTTACCGGGTCTGATCCTAAGGAGGACCCACAGACTTTTATTGATCAGATACACCGCACACTGCGGGTCATGTATGCTAGTGATACATAGGCAGTAGAACTGGCTTCTTACCGGTTACAGGACCTAGCAGTTTTCTGGTATGATAGTTGGGAGAGATCCAGGGGTCCAAATGCTCCTCCACCTTTGTGGAATGAATTTTCTGAGGTATTTCTTCGTCACTATTTACCAGTTGAGATACGATGAGCCAAAGCTGATAAATTCCTGAACCTTAAACAAGGTAATATGAGTGTGCGAGAGTACAACATGCAGTTTGATTCTTTGGCAAGGTATGCTCCTCACATGGTGGCCGAGATGAGTGATAGGGTTCACTTGTTCATGAACGGATTGGGACCACATTTAATAAATGAATGCACAACAGCTTCCTTGATAGAGGGCATGGATATCTCCCGTATTCAGGCCTATGCCCAGACCATAGAGGATCGTAAACGCCAGCAAAGGGCAGATAGGGAGTAGGATAGGAGCCAACATAAGAGAACAAGATTTGCAGGGTATCCTGGTGACTCCAAAAGTAGTGTAAGGCCCCTTTCTTCGAGGAGTCCGGCACCACCTTTATCTAGTGCCCCTCTACAGTTTCAGAGTTCGCGGGCATCAGGCTCGCCACATCGCAGGGTTACTAGTCAGACGAGATCCCCAATACCTCGTTGTGAGTAGTGCGGCAGGACCCACTTTGGACCGTGCCATCGAGGTTCTGATATATGCTATTCTTGCGGACAGCCTGGCCACATGATGCGGGATTGTCCTTACAGAAGGAGTGGTGGTATGGTTCAGCAGACTGGATCTGTGGCTGGTTCTTCCTTATCAATTCCACCTCCAGTGCGGGGTTTCCAGCAGCCAGCAGGTCGTGGTAGAGGTAGAGGTGCAGTACCAAGCTCAAGTGGTATTCAAAATCGCATATATGCTCTAGCAGGACGACATGATCTTGAGTCATCTCTGGATGTCGTCACAGGTATATTATCAATGCTTTCTCATGATGTATATGCATTGATTGATCCCGGATCCATGTTATCTTATGTTACACCCCTTGTGGCTGATAAGTTTGATGTTGAACCTGAATTAATAAATAAACCATTTGCGGTATCTACTCCAATAGGAGATTCCGTGGTTGTCAAGAGAGTATATAGAAGTTGCACTGTGACGATTTGTAGTCGTCAAACCTCGGCAGATTTGTTTGAATTGGAAATGGTTGATTTTGATGTAATAATGGGAATGGACTGGTTGGCATCATGCTATGCAAGTGTTGATTGTCATACGAAGATGGTTAGATTTCAATTTCCTGGTGAAACCATCCTTGAATGGAAGGGAAACATTGCTACGCCGAAAGGTAGGTTTATTTCCTACCTTAAGGCAAGAAAGATGATCTCCAAGGCTTATATCTACCATCTTGTTCGCGTTATGGACGCGGAGGCAGAGTCGCCTATTCTATAATCAAATTCCTGTAGTCAATGAACTTCCAGATGTCTTTCCAGATGAACTCCCAGGTCTTCCTCCTGAAAGGGACATTGAGTTTGGCATCGATGTCTTGCCTGATACTCACCCAATTTCTATCCCTCCATATAGAATGGCCCCAGCAGAATTGCTAGAGTTGAAAGTACAGTTGAAGGACTTGCTAGACAAAGGTTCTAGGCCTAGCACTTCACCTTGGGGTGTGCCAGTCTTGTTCGTACGAAAGAAAGACGGATCGTTACGGATGTGTATCGATTATCGTCAGTTGAATAAGGTTACCATAAAGAACAACTATCCAATTCCTATGATTGATGACCTGTTTGACCAACTCCAGGGAGCCAAATATTTTTCCAAAATTGACCTACGGTCAGGATATTTTCACTTGAGAGTCAAGGAGAAAGATATTCTGAAAACAGCCTTCCGAACGAGATATGGCCATTTTGAGTTCGTAGTAATGTCGTTCGGGCTAACAAATGCCCCGACTGCTTTTATGGATCTCATGAACACTGTATTTAGGCCTTATCTTGACGTGTTCGTGGTGGTATTCATTGATGATATCCTAGTGTATTCCCGTTCAGAGGCAGAACATATGGGCCACTTGCGGATAGTATTACAGACCCTTCGGGATCACAAGTTATATGCAAAGCTCTCCAAATGTGAATTTTGGCTGAACTCAGTAGCATTCTTAGGCCATGTGATATCTGACGAGGGTATCAGTGTCGACACTCAAAAGATCGACGCAGTCAAGAATTGGCCGAGACCTACAACACCATCAGAGGTCCGTAGCTTCTTGAGGTTGGCAAGATATTATAGGCGGTTTGTAGAAGGATTCTCTTCTATATCGGCACCATTAACTAAGCTGACCCAGAAAGCTATCAAATTCCAATGGTCTGATGTTTGTGTACGGAATTTTCAGGAGCTGAAGAATCGATTAACATCCGCTCCAGTTCTTACTCTTCCCAAATGAACTGAAGGTTACGTGGCATATTGTGATGCCTTCGGCATGGGTTTGGGATGTGTATTAATGCAGCATGGGAAGGAGATTGCTTATGCTTCGAGACAACTGAAGAAGCACGAAAAGAATTATCCAACCCATGATTTGGAATTGGATGCAGTAATATATGCTTTGAAGACATGGCGACACTACCTATACGGTGTCCATGTTGACATCTACACAGACCATAAAAGTTTGCAATATATCTTCAGTCAGAAAGAGTTAAATTTGAGACAATGACGTTGGCTCGAATTACTGAAAGACTACGACATCGAAATATTGTATTATCCGGGCAAAGCCAATGTTGTGGCAGATGCCCTCAGTCGTAAGTCAATGGAAAGCTTAGCACACATCGAAGCGGGTAGAAGGGATTTGACTAAGGAACTTCATCAGCTAGCCAACATGAGAATCAAATTATTAGACTCCGAGGACGGAGGTGTCATTGTACACAATACATCAGAATCGTCTCTCGTAGCCGAGGTGAAAGCACGACAACACGAAGATCCCACCTTGATACGATTGAGAGAGGGCCTTCAGCAGGGTAAAATTTCAGCTTTTGAGATTGCAGGAGATGGAACACTGATGTGCCAAGGCCGATTATGTGTGCCTAATGTAGCAGGGTTGCGAGACAAGATTATGAGGGAAGTTCATCAATCCCCATATTCCATCCACCCCGATTCAACAAAAATGTACCATGATGTCAAAGAGCAGTATTGGTGGGATAGCATGAAGAAGTCGATTACAGAATTTGTAGCTTAGTGTCCCAATTTTCAACAAATTAAGATAGAACATCAGGAACCCGGTGGATTGCTCCAAGATATAGAGATTCCGACCTGGAAATGGGAGGTGATTAACATGGACTTCGTTGTTGGGTTACCTCGCTCCAGTCATAAGTTTGACTCCATCTGGGTGATAGTGGATTGGCTTACCAAATGTGCCAGTTAAGACAATCTACACAGCTGAAGACTATGCAAAGCTGTACATCAAGGAAATTGTTAGGCTTCATGGTGTGCCGGTGTCTATTATATAAGACAGAGGAGCACAATTCATAGCTACCTTTTGGAAGTCTTTTCAGAAAGGTTTGGGTACACAGGTGAATCTCAGCACAACTTTTCATCCGCAAACTGACGGACAGGCTGAACGTACCATTCAGACACTTGAAGATATGCTACGGGCATGTGTTCTAGATTTTAAGGGAAGTTGGGATGACCATCTTCCACTCATAGAATTTTCCTACAATATTAGTTACCACTCAGTGTTAAGATGGCCCCATACAAAGCACTGTACGGGAGGAAATGTAGATCACCAGTTGGATGGTTCGAAATCAGTGAAACTGAGTTGTAGGGGCCATATTTGATCCACCAAGCCATTGAGAAAGTGAAGGTGATATAGGAACGATTGAAGACGGCACAAAGCAGGCAAAAGTCATATTCTGACGTTCGACGTCGTGATCTAGAGTTTGAAGTTGGTAATTGGGTATTCCTGAGAGTCTCACCAATGAAGGGTGTCATGCGCTTTGGAAAGAAAGGTAAACTGAGCCCAAGGTACATCGGTCCATACAAAGTCCTTCGACGGATTGGACATGTTGCTTATGAGTTAGAATTGCCATCCGAATTGGAATTTGTCCATTTGATATTCCATGTGTCTATGTTAAGGAAATGTATCGGAGATCCTTCTCGGGTCGTCCCCATCCAGCACATACAGATTACAGAGGATCTAACATACGAAGAGGTACCAGTGGCTATATTGGACCAACAAATTCGCAAGCTGAGGACAAAGGATGTAGCTTCTGTCAAGGTATTATGGAGGAACAGGAATATGGAAGAAATGACATGGGAAGCAGAGGAAGAGATGAAGTCTAAATATCCGTACTTGTTCCAGAATGTAGATAATGATGATGCCAAAGGAACACAGAATACATTGAAAGGAGAAACATCCCCACGAGGTAAATAGGAACTTGAGATACTCTTCAATATTACAATGATAACATGCAGATAATGTACGTGTCCATAAGTTTATATACTCTTGCAGAAATGTAGATCCTTACATTCGAAGACGAATGTTCCAAGGGGGGAGAGTGTTACAGCCCGTAATTTCGTACGTTACAATATGCCGTAAGATAGTTTACATATAAGAGCCTAAGAACCCAGAAAATAGTTCAAAAGTCAAGAAAAGAGCAAAAGGTGTCGCAAAGTTGGATATGCTACCACAAAACTCACATGCGGACTGCATATCCAACACTGAAATCGCAAAATGAGACAGATTTCTGGGCTGAAATCTGGGTCAGAAATGCGGCCAGTAAGCGACCGCATAATGCAAATGCGGACCGCAAAAATGACATCCTCAATCGCATAATGAAATAGAGTTTTGGGCTGAAATCAGCGTCAGGAATGAGGTCGCATAGTTGAAAATGCGAACCGCAAATCTGACCCTCCTGTGTCGCATTGTGTGACAAATTCCTGGGCTGAGATTTGCGACCAAAATGCGAACCTCATATCGTTTTTGAGGCAGAAATGTGATCCCAAACTTGAAGCGCCAGACACGCGTGTCACTTATTGACAGACCTATAAAAGTGTTCAACCCAGTTCTTTCTTCATTTTTCTGAACTTAAACATAGTAGAAGGCCCCCTACGACTCTTTCTCAAGACCCACACAAACTTAACCAATTTTTTCTCCTTTCAAGTTCTAAATTTAAGAAAGAATCTAGAAAGTGAAGAATAGAAGAAAAGCCCTAGCTGATTTTACTCCTTCTGCAAGCCCTAATTGATAGTAAGGCTTAGAAGTTGAAAGATCAAGGAAGAAGGCTAGATAATCCACATGCAAGGTAAGTCACCACCCTCTTTTCATGCATTCTTCTCCTAAGGTCCTTGGAAGCTCGTTTTATGCATAATGTGAGTCCTAGGTTGAAGTCAATCACTGAAAATGGACTAAGTTGTGAACATTTTGGGGTTACATGTCTTACTACCGTTGTTGTGAAGTCTTAGAAGAAGAAAGGTGTGGAGAAGCACCATACGAATTTAGGGGATTGTGATTAATGATAGCTATAACGCTTAGAGGGTAACGGGTGAATTGTTCTTTATTTGTAGACTAAGGAATTGTAACAATTGCGTAGCTTGAGGAACTGGTGCTGTATATACCAGGTATGTAAGACTATACCGTTCTTTCTTTTGCACGATTCCTATTGAGTACAACGCAATGAATGAGCCCTAAAAGAATACTCTATTCTTAGAAGCTAGGGTTGTTTATATTATTTCCCTCTTATGGAATGATTGTGCTTGCTCCTATGATATCAATGGTGTTGGTATTTCCTGAGTCTTATAAAGTTCATGATAAAGAGTTAGTCTTAATTACGTGTACAAGAGGATAGCAGTTGTATGTCACTCCAAAAGGGCTTAGAACGTATTTTCCTAAGTTGAGCATGCATTATATATATGTATATCTAGTTTACTCTACCGAGCCGTGTTATTGTCGGCCGGGTATGGCACTTATTGTGCAACCACTGATCAGTTGGGTATGATAATGATGAGCCCATGGAGGCATATGTATATGACAATGATAAAGCCCACAGAGGCGTATGTAAATGTATAGGATAACGATAAAGCCCACAGAGGCGTATGTAAATGTATATGATAATGATAGACGGAGCTCCCCCACTAAATGCATGTCGTGCTGCAGGTCCTGATAGACAGATAGACGGAGCTCCCCCACCGCAGTAGGCTATCCAGTTCTGCAGATATTGGCAAGATTCATCCTTCGGACTTGCTATAGCCTTGGTATGCATTTTGTATAGGCATTTTGGGCATGTCGGGGCCCTGTTCCGACTAGGTTGTATTATGTATGACTCGTAGAGGCTCATAGACAAGTGTTAGTGTCTGTATAAGCGAGTGTTGGGTTGACTCATGTATAGTGAATTGCCTCGTCAGCATATGTATCTTTTGCTGTATAGCCCTTGCATGACGGCCGTGTCGGCCATGGTATGTCATATATGTATGTTTCTGTCATGGCACGATATTTATGTTGATATGTATGAAATGTATGGTTACCGAATGGTTGAGTTAATTATTATTATTGTTGTTGCTCACACGGGCATTCATCGGCCTTTAAGATAATAAAGAAAGTAAGATAGCAGATATGAAGGGGTACGCCGGCACTCTACGAGCAGGGTC
>MCJB01048039.1:7914-58368 GCA_002018475.1 Nicotiana obtusifolia
AGAGAGGGAGAGAGAGAAATTACTAGGACATTGGCTGAAGGAGTGGGATTCGATTACCATATTAAAAGGCAACAATCAAAGAAATACTCATGTAATACCAATTTGTATATAATTGTTACATTGCATATCAAACTGTAATCTGTAACGACCCGACCGGTCGTTTTGGGTATTTGTATTTAGTTTGTATTTTGAGGTCATGAGTAGCTTCGTATGGTGTATAATAACTCACGTGTATCGTCAGCTTTGATTTTCGAGTGGTCCGGGATTGATTTAGAAGGATGATTATCACTTGTGAAGCTTGAAGTTGAAAGACTTCACCAAGTTTGACTTTTATGTATTTGATGTCGGATCAAAGTTTTAATGGTTCGGGTAGGTCCGTATGGTGATTTTAGACTTGCGCGTATGCTCGGATTTGCATTTGGGTGTTCTATAAGGTTTCGGCTCTATTTAGCAAAAGTTAGCAATTTGAAGGTTTCGAATGTTAACAGGTTTGACCGAGGGTTGACTTTGATGTTATCAAATTTGGTTTGTTGTTCCGAAAGTTGAAATATGTTCGTTATGTTATTTCAAACTTGTATGAAAAGTTTAAGGTCATTTCGAGTTGATTTGATATGGTTTTGCGAGCTGTTTGACACGTTCGCGGAGAAGGTTTCTGGACAGAGGCAGTTTTGTGCTTCGCAAATGCGAGACTTCTTCTGCGTTGGCAAAGGGTTCAGCTGGGCGGTGCTATAAAGTACTCTATTTTCGGACTTTGAGTTATTGTATCACATTTTGAGTTGGGGAGCTCGGACTTGGAAGATTTTGGAGAGGATTTAATGTGTTGTTTTCGGACTGTTTACATACTTAATTGACCGTAGTATCATGAACACCCATTTATACATGTTATTGTCTTGTTACCTGAGTTTCTTTATCCGTAATATGTGTAAGGAATGGGGCCTTGGGGCTATTTTTGGCATGAGGGTTATTTCCGTGCGGTAGGTTGGTATGATGTTAGTAAGATGAGTATTTCCGTGTGGTTGAAAGACGACTGGTTTATTGGTTTTTACCGTGCGAAAGGGAAGGAAGTTGGATTTCTATCTTTATTGCTCATTCGTTGTGTACTTAAATGCCCTTTACTTTGGTTCTATTAATGTTGGCTGCTGTGTATGATACTTTCCACTTGGATTCCTTACGTAGTTACCTATGTGATATCCTATTAGTCTGTTACAATTATATCTATGTCTTTACCTTGTCT
Organism: Nicotiana obtusifolia; assembly: GCA_002018475.1. Taxonomy (NCBI): domain Eukaryota; kingdom Viridiplantae; phylum Streptophyta; class Magnoliopsida; order Solanales; family Solanaceae; genus Nicotiana; species Nicotiana obtusifolia. The sequence goes on from MCJB01048039.1 coordinate 9,149, forward strand.
GTTACTATTTCACTTACGCTATTACTTGATTTACTTCTTTTACATGTCCTCGTCGAATTCATGCCTTTACTTGTTATTAGCCATACCTTTTACATGCCTCTAATTGTCACGTATTTTACTTGTTAGATGCTTTAACCTGCTACATATCTTTACTCACTACATGGTTTCACTTACCACATGTCTTCACTTACAATATGCTTTTACATACCATATAGTTTTACTTGTCGAATGCCTTCATTTGCTACATTCTTCTACTTCTTGCATGATTTCTTATGTATTGAATGCCTCATTTGATCTATGTTCTTACTTGATAAACACCTTTACCTGTTTCATGGTCTACTTACTTTTGCTTAACCGGATTGGTTGACTTTTAGATTGGTTGCGTGTTTACGCTTTGTGGAAGCCTTGCTTTATATGTGGGAGACTAGCTTTGTGGTGGTGTGTTGCTCATCTTGCTTTGTTGAGTTTGTATTCCTAGTTGATTTCCACGTGTTAGTTTCCTTGATGTTCCTTTGTAAGTTCCCTATTCTCGGTTTTTGTAATATAGACATATATAAGTTTATATATTTGAATATCTGTGGATTGGGTTGCGCACTGGAACGGAGAAGATATTATATGTGTGGGATCGGGTTTTATGCCGCAACGGTATTGACATGATATATGGGATCGGGTTGCATGCTGCAACGGTGTATATATATATATATATGTATCGAGTTGCGCGGCGCAATGGAGAGGACATTTTGATAACATCCTAGGAAGCTCAACTATATCCAAGGACAAGAATGAAGCCTTGGAATCTCAAAGAGGGCCTTCAACAAGATGTCAAGCTAAAGAGTTGTAAAACAAGGTCATTATAATTCAAGTGCAAATAATGAAGCTATTAATTTGGAGGAAGAGCTGAAGGATAAAGGGTGTGAATTGGCTAGGTGTTACAATTATTTTATGGCCCAAATTTATGTACAAGAAGAGGAGTATTGGATCCCATGAGATATCCTTTGAAGAAGGTCCTAATCAGTCCACTTTTGGACTATTTTGGCACCTAAAATGTGTCCAAACTTGTAGCCTAATAAGTCCTATATGAAGTCATGTTTTTATAACATGAAAGAAGACTTACTTGATGTCAAAGAAGGGGGCAATAGTCGTGCTAGAAGTTGAGTGCAAGTTGGTGCCATGTTGCTTGAAAATGTCCTTCCAGATTTTCAAGATTTCTAAGATTCTATCCAAGATTGGTTTTCGACTTTCAAGATCCTATCCTAAGGTAGTTGGACTTTTTTTCCCAAAGTAGTTTGGACTTTCGTTCTTTGTATTTTTCTGGTAGAATTACTTGACTCTCTCTCTATTTAAAGGGTGTCTTCTTTGTTTATAGGAGAGATATGATAGACAATATCAACAAAATTTTTGAGATTTTTCTTGCACTCTTGCGTGTGGCTACTCTTGGATTTATTTTTCAACTTTCAAGAATCAAGTTAAGGTGGTAAGATTTAACCCTTTTCGAAATCTTAGATCACTTCTAGCTATTCAAGAAAGGTGATAAATTGAGGCTTATTGTTGTTCTTGTTATTCTAAAGGGTGGGGTTTCACAATCTATCTCTTATTTTTAATTATCTATCAAAGGTGATTAGTACTTCGTTAGCTAATTGTTGTTGGTAGGATTCAACGTCAAGAATAGACTTCTTGAATTGAAGAAAATCTTTCTTGAATTCAGTCTATCTTTAATTTCTGTCTTTTTCGTTTCCCTATTTTCTTTTAGCTTCGGCATGTTTCTTGATGTTCTTGTTTTTTTTTAAGTAATTCTTGAATTCCCTATCGTGTTGTTATCACATATTCTTTATATACATTTATGGATCGGGTTACGCACCGCAACTGTGAAGACATTATATATATATATATATATATATAGAGAGAGAGAGAGAGAGAGAGAGAGATTTATGGATCGGATTTTACGCCGCAACGGAGAAGACGAATTATGGTTATTCATGTGTATTGTTTTCTGTTATCATATTGTGTTGTGAGACTGAGACGTGACGTTATACTGGGGCTCTTTGTTATTTGTGTTCTCGTTTCATTTACTACGTGGTTATTAGTATCTTTTTCTCGCATCGCACTTTTTTTCTTATCATCTGCACATGTAAAATACTGAGTGAGTATCTTTTGACTTAAAAATATCGCCACTACCTCACCGAGGTTAATCAAGATACTTACGGAGTACATGGGGTCGGTTGTACTCATGCTACACTTTTGCACCTTATGTATAGATTTTGGAGCTGCGTAGTTGTGGAAGACAAAGTCTCGCATTGAAGACGTACCGATGTTCTAGATTCATACTACCTCTTCTTCATGGTAGTCTCTACAACTAGGTAAGCCTAACAGTTAATAATTACCTGGCAGAAATAATTAACAAAATACTTGAACAAGGCTGAATATGGATAAGCTCCTGAAATAGAATCTCAACAAATAATTTCTCAAAACCGGTGGAATTGAGTCATAACTGTAACGACCCACGATGGGCCATGACGAGGGCCCGAGCATACCAGTCGAACACCCCAAGCATACGTCAAAAATAAAATAATAAATAAGTGTAGGTCATGTATAACGTCTGGCAATAAACTACTGAATCATGTGAATAACATACGCGAGAAAACAAGCCCAAAAGACATATGTACACATATCTATGGAATATTGTGGGGCGAGCCGACAAGGCCACATACTATCCGACTATACATGACTGTCTACAGACCTCTAATAGAGTGTACAACTGTATAAAGGACGGGACTGGGCCCCCTCATACCCATATCTGTATACAAACATATCGTACCAAAACCTAAAAGCAGCTCCGGGTCAAATGGAGCACACCAACTCTTGCAGATCAAGGATCCTGAGAAGGGGGACCGTCATCCCGTCTACCTGCACCTGGAAGCATGAAACGCAGGCTCAGACAATAGGGGCGTCGGTACGAATAATTTCCCAAGTATGTAAGGCATGAAAAACAGTATATAAAAGACGTGAATGAAACATGGAATAAAGGACTCAACCAGTAAGTCTGAATAGTCGTGTGAATCATGAAACATTTATAACGTCATGCACATGCATACAAATGTCATATCATGTATAGGTATATGCGTACATAACATCATCAAGCCTCAGAACGCATCCCATCATATCATCTTGGTCTCAGTGGCTGAAATCATCAACGTATACCAACTGATTAGGTGGTGGTGCGTATATAACGTCGTAACCTTTATCCATACCCTTTATACATAAATATACGCGTATATAACGCCATATGGTCATGGGTCAATCTGCACGTATAAATGAATCCATTGCATAATGAAGTAAGTCAATAAGATATCTCGGGATGTCATACGATCAATATGCCTTCGGGTAATATCAGGAAATAACTTTATCAACTTACATATTTTCTAAAACCCATGAACAGACGATATAATAATAAGACACATGGGGAATCAACAACATAGGCACCCTTAATGCTTCTATGAATAGAGGCATTTATGAAAGTTGTGCGTTTGCTCGTTTCGTTTGTATCATATGGATCATGCCAAAAGGAAAGAAGGGATAGCCTTAACATACTGAGCCGATTCTCTTGAAAATCCCTCTAACACACGTCAATCGCGACAAAACACGTAACGGTGGACCGAAGTAGGAAAAATCCATCTGATGTTCTTGAGAAAGGTTGTACCATGCTCCCTTAGAATTGCAACTCACGCTGCTATAGCATTATGTGGGTTCATATGTATTCCTTTTGAGACTTTCCATCCGTTACTTACAAGTATACACATCTTACTTTAATGATGTAGGGAGGTGTCTTTATCATAGTGGGTGTGGGCCACACTTTATGTGATTACTTTGCCAAAGAATCCCCTAAATATGCCAGCTAGCTACATAAATTACTTAGTCACTATTAGGCTTGATTAAGAATCCCACTTTCTACCACGTTGGGAGGTATCTCCATCAAGCTTATCCATAATTTCCTAATTTGTTTGTTAATTCCCACTAAAAACCAATAATTAACCAAATACCGACATAATGAAGAATTATCTCAAATTACTTAAAATACTAACGTACTTTATATACCTTACTATCATGGTCATGTGGTACATTGTGTGACACTAGTCCATAAATACAAGGTATTAACTTGGACCATATTTTATCCGGAGCTTACATTCGTTCTCGAATGTTTAAACTTGCAAGACCTGCATGAAATACTCAACAGTTCTAAGTGAATATACCTTCCCGACTATACTCCTGCTTGGTTTTAAGTCAACTCTACTAGATGCAGTTGCCCAGGAATCCAACGCACTAACTCCTGGACTTAGACGATATGCCCTTAAGGATACGTTAGTTAAAGCAAATCTCAAAATAGCGTAACCTAATAATTGTTTTGCCGACGAATGATTTCTCGCAACAAAACAGCCATCGGGCTCTCATGGGGTTAGGACACCCTCACTCCTTAAAAATACTTCCTATTACATTCGTCACCTACGAGTCTGTTAATCAATCTTTTAGGCACTGGCACCTTCTGGTTGTAAACTTATTAAGTGGATTCGTAACTTTCTATTCCTCTATACTAACTTCCCTAAAATATCACGTGCTATCCGCGGTTTCCTCCCTAGGGCATTAGATCCATAAGAGTTCTAACTTCTTAATATCCTAGGTCACTCCTCTCTCATCCCTTAGTCCTTGAATGTTAAACTCCCAGGCTATAAAACTTTTGGCATAGTCTCCTATACAACAGTACTACTACCAACCTTTCACGTAGCAAACCCAATAATACAATGCCACATAGGCCACAATCATCAATAACGACAATGGCCTCACACGACCAATGACAATAACTAACACAAGAATCAATACACACACCTTAAGGCTTTGATGTCTCAGTCTGATCCTCCTTTGGAAGTGGAAACACGTGAGGATACCTAAACTCTATGTCTTCTTCAGCTTCCCAAGTCATCTCTTCCACATTATTGTTTCTCCAAAGTTCTTTAACCGAAGCTACGTCTTTAGTCCTCAATATCCGAACCTGTCTATCAAGTACAACAATGGGAGCTTCCTCATATGATAGCTGCTCTGTGACCTAAACATCGTCAATTGATACAACTCTAGAAGGATCTCCAATACACTTACGGATCAGACACATTAAAGACTGGATGTACATACTCCAAGTCAGAAGGCAAGTCTAACTCATATGCTACCTGGCCTACCCATATGATCTTATATGGTCCAATGTAGCGAGGGCTAAGTTCTCCTTTCTTACCGAACCTCATAATGCCTTTCATCAGTGATACATTTAGGACTATCTGGTCGTCAACCTGAAAATCCAAGTCTCGTCGTCGATTATCCGCATAAGACTTCTGATGACTTTGAGCTGCTAATAGCCTTTCCTGTATAGGCTTAATCTTCTCAATTTCATGTTGTACCAACTCTGGTCCTACTAACTTAGTTTCCCAACATCGAACCATCTGATAAGCGACCTACACTTTCGTCCGTAAAGAGCTTCGTATGGAGCCATCTGAATACTTGAATGATAACTATTATTATACGCTAACTCAATAAGTAGCAGATGGTCATCCCAGATACCCTTGAAGTCTATCACACAGGCCCGTAACATATCCTCAAGTGTCTGAATAGTATGCTCAGCCTGTCCGTCCGTCTGGGGATGAAATGCTATACTAAGACTTACTTGAGTCCCCAATCCTTTTTGGAAGGACCTCCAAAAATTAGCTGTAAACTAAGCACCTCTATCTGAGATAATAGATATAGGGACACAATAAAGTCGTACTATCTCCTTAATGTAAAGCCTTGCATAATTCTCTTCGGAATATGTAGTCCTAACGACAGAAAATAGGCTGATTTTGTAAGTCTATCAACAATCACCCATATAGAATCAAACTTACGCTGGGTATGAGGTAAGCCTATGATGAAATTCATATTAATTACTTCCCACTTCCAAGTCGGAAACTCTAAAGCCTGCAATAATCCACCGAGTTTTTGATGCTCAATCTTAACCTGCTGACAGTTAGGGCACTAAACAACAAACTCTGCTATATCCTTCTTCATTTTGTCCCACCAATATATCTCCCTGATATCATAATACATCTTTGTCGCTCCTGGGTGAATAGAATAACGAGAATAGTGAGTTTCTCCCATAACCTGCTAGTGCAGCCCTACAATATTAGGGACACATAATCGTCCTCGATATCTGAGGACTCCATCTCCTGAAATCTCAAATGGTGTCTTCTCCTTCTGAGGGGATGCATCTCTGTAATGAGCTAACACAACATCCTCGTACTGGTGTTCCTTCACTTCAGTTACTAAAGAGGATGTTTCCGTGTCCTGAATAGTAACTACAGTATCACCTAATTCCAGTAATCGAACACCAAGACTAGCTAGCTGATGAATCTCATGGGCTATCCCACTCTTCTATGGTTGTAAATCTGACAGGCTACCCATAGATCTACGACTGAGGGCGTCGGCTACTACATTTGCCTTCCCCGGATGGCATAAAATATCAACGTCATAGTCTTTCAGTTGCTCTAACCATCTCCTATGATGTAAATTTAATTCCTTTTGCTTGAAGATATACTGAAGGCTCTTATGAACCGTATAGATATCAACATGAATACCATACAATAGTGCCTCCACATCTTTAGTGCATAAATTACCGCAGCAAATTCTAAATCGTGGGTCAGATAATCCTTCTCGTGCTTCCTTAGTAGTTTAGAAGAATAAGCTACAACCTTACCATGCTACATCAGTATACAACCCAATCCAACGCCCGAAGTGTCACAATAGATAGCATAACCATCGGTTCCCTCCGGAGTGTTAGAACCGGTGCTGAAGTTAATCTGTCCTTCAATGACTAGAAACTCCGCTCGCAAACAGCAGTCCACTGAAACTTAGCTCCCTTCCAAGTAAACTTTGTCAATGGTGCTGAAAGCGAAGAAAATACCTTTACGAATCTTCTGTAATAACCCGCCAAACTGAGGAAGCTACGACCCTCTGTCGGTGTCGTGGGTCTAGGCCAAGTTTTCATTGCCTCAATCTTTTGGGTATCAACCCGGATACCCTCACCTGAAATAATATGTCCAAGGAAAGCTACAGAAATTCAACCATAATTAACATTTAGAAAGTTTTGCGTACCACTTCTTTTTTGTAGAACTCTGAGCACTGTACACAAATGATCTGCATGCGCAGCCTCTAAACTTGAATAAACCAATATATCATCGATAAATACAATCATGAACATCTCTAGAAAGGGTCTGAACACACGGTTCATCAAGTCCATGAATATTGCTGGGACATTGGTCAACCGAATGACATAACACGAAACTCTAAGTACCCGTATCTGGTCCGGAATGTTGTCTTCGGAATATCTTTCTCCTTAACCCTTACCTGATTACCCATACCTCAAGTCTATCTTTGAGAATCACTTGGCACCCTGCAACTGATCAAATAAATTATCAATCCTCGGGAGTGGGTACTTATTCTTGATCGTCACCTTATGCAACTGTCTGAAATCAATACACATCCTCAAGGAACCATCTTTCTTCCCCACAAATAACACAGGTGCTCCCCACGGTGATGGACTAGGTTTGATAAAGCCTTTTTCAAGAAAATCCCATAGTTGTTCTTTCAACTCTCTCCGCTCTGCATGTGCCATTCTATAAGGAGGAATAGATATCGGCTGAGTATCTGGTAATATGTGAATAGTAAACTCAATCTCTCGCTTTAGCGGAAGACCCAAAAGCTTATGGGGAAACTCATTAACCACAGGGATAGACTGAACGCTTGGTGACTCTACTTTCACATCCTGTACCTGAACTAAGTGATAAATATAGCCTTTTCTGATCATCTTCCTTGCCTTGAGATAAGAAATAAACCTACCTCTCGGTGATGCCGTATTACCTTTCCACTCCAAAATAGGCTTCCCTGGGAACTGGAATCAAACCATCTTTGATCTACAATCAATGTAGCTTCCCTGGGAACTGGAATCAAACCATCTTTGATCTACAATCAATTTAGCTTCCCTGGGAACTGGAATCAAACCATCTTTGATCTACAATCAATGTAGCATAACAAGAAGCCAACCAATCCATACCCATTATAACATCAAATTCTGCCATATCTAATTCAATTAGGGTTGCTACTGTAGAACGACTATGAATTACTACTATACAATCTCTATATACCCGCCTAGCTATCACTGGATCCCTAATAGGTGTGGACACCTCAAAACGTTTAACCAACTCAGGTTCTATCCCAAACTTACTAGCAACCAACAGACTGACATGCGATAAGGTGGAACTTGGATCAATCAATGCATGTACATCATATGATGAGACTGATTATATACCTGTAACAACATCAGGTGACAACTCCTGATCATGTCGACCTACTAATGCATGAATGCAGTTCTGAGGACCGCTCAAGCTAGATATTCCACTTCTTCCTCTACCACGACCGATTGGTGCTTGTGAACCTTGCTTAGGGGGGCGTACTGATGATGATGAACTAGCTACAGATCTCGCTGGCATAACTATACCTGCACCACCTCTCGTCAGACAATCTCTCATAACATGGCCTGCATAACCAGAAGTATAACAATCATCCAACCCCATAAGGCACTACCTGGCATGCTGATTACCACACTGAGCACATCGTGGCAAGGGCGGTGGCCTCATCTTACTTGACTCACCCCTATACTGAGAAATAGATGATGCAATATTAAACTAAGGACTTGCAAATTGCTTGATCAATGGGTGGAACAAGTTCAATGTTGATTCACACCAAGTATTAGTCAAGTTCACACAATGGGTTTTGGAGAGCACAAAGTTGCCGATTTTTATTCTTAATAATAATGGTAAGGTGCTGAAAATAATGCAGTCTTGAGGCTTATATAGGATGAGCCCTTAGCCTAAAACAACTAGGAAAGGAATAACTAGCAAAACGACCAATAATTTGGCTAAATGTCAAGTGACCACGCAAGGCCAAATTAGTGCCCATGTCTTACTCAAGACTAACTACACAATATAACTAATAAGAGCTAGTTGAGGCGTTCACTGAGTTCTTGGCCTCAACTAGTGCACGACCCTCCTTCTCCAAGGCTAATCAACGCCTTTCTTGTCTTATCCAACATGCTGCCTGCTTATTCCACTATTGCGCAATCATGGCTCTTCATCACCATTAAGTAGATATCATGAAGCTCCTTAGCTTGACTCCCCGTAATTGGTCTCGAAGGCACGAACGTAGCTTGTTCAGGCTGGCCTGAATCATCCTCTCCTTCTTGAGAAGATTTCGTCCGCGAAATTGAGCCATCATCATCTCTCAAAGCGGCGCACCTGCAACACAAGGAATTAAGTCAGAAACGTTGAACGTTTTAGAAAAATTGTACTCACTAGGCAGGTCTATAACATAGGCATTGTTATTGCTCTTTTGCAGCACTCGGAATGGACCATCTCCTCGCGGGGCTAGCTTCCCCTTCCTTCGGTTCGCGAACCTCTCCTTTCGAAAGTGCACACAAACCAATCACCTTTCTTCAAGTCCAACTTTTTTCTCCCTTTATTCTTCTTGGTTGCCACTTTCTCATAAGCTTCATCCAAGTTCTTCCTCACTTTAGCATGCAACTCGAGCAACGCGGCTGCCCAGTTTTCACCATCATCAATACTACTAGCTGCATCTCTCGACAAAGGAGTAAGATCAAGCGGAATCAAGGGATTAAAGCCATAAACACATTCAAATGGAGTTATGCTAGTCATTCTATGCACAGTTCTATTATAAGAAAACTCCATAATAGGCAATCTATCAGCCCACATCCCTACCTTCCCTTTGGTCATAGCTGGAAGAAGAGCTCCCAAAGTTTGGTGCTAAGCGCTGTCTGACCGTCAGTCTGTGGATGATGAGACATTAAAAAACAACAGTTTGGTGCTAAGCGCACCCCACAAGCACTTCCAAAAGTGACTCAAAATTTTGCATCCCTATCACTAACAATAGTACGAGGCACACCATGCAACTTTCACAAATTAGCAATAAACAAGGAAGCAACATGTTGTGCATCATCACATTTTTTTACAAAGAATGAAATGAGCCATCTTAGAGAACATATCAACAATCACATAAATACTATCATGACCAACACTAGAACGAGGCAGCCCCATCACGAAATCCATAGAAACATCTACCCAAGGACTAGTAGGAACGGGTAAGGAAGTGTTTAAACCATGATTACTAGACCAAGACTTAGCCCGTTTGCAGTCTAAACAAGCTCCACAAACACGCTCAACATCACGCCTCATCTTAGGCCAATGAAACTGCTCCCCTAATATAGCCAAGGTCTTATCTACCCCAAAGTGACCCATCAAGCCCCCATAATGTGCCTCACATACCAGTAACTCGGGCCATGAAGACTCGGGTACACAAACTCTCCCCTTATTAAAAGGGTACCCATCATGCCATTGATATTTCTCTACTCACTGCCCACTAGCTATGGCGTCTCACAACTCTTAAGCTTAGGGTCATGAATATACATAGACTTAATACTCTCAAAACTCATCAGCCTAGATGCTAATGTGGTAGCCAAAGCAAACATCCTAGAAAGCACATCAGGCACTACCATTCTTGTAATGAATTGCGTAAGGGAAACTCTCAATGAACTCAACCCACTTGGCATGCTTTGTTTTTCAGCTTTTCTTGGCAACTAAGATGTTTCGGTGATTCATGATCACTCCTAATTACGAACTCTTTAGGCCATAGATAGTGCTACCAACGAGCTAGAGCTCTCACGAGGGCATGCAACTCCTTGTCATACGTAGAGTAATTCAAGGCAGCCCCCTTCAACTTCTCACTGAAATAGGCAGTAGGCTTCCCATCTTGCATGAGAATGCCTCCAATTCCCACCCCTGAGGCGTCACACTCAATTTTAAACGCCTTACTAAAATCAGGCAATTGTAGTAACGGGGAAGAATTAAGCCTATGTTTCAGCCTTTGGAAAGCCTTCGCTTGAGGCTCTCCCCACACAAAGGGCTAGTCTTTCTTCACCAACTCAGTGATTGGTGCTGCTTTGGTGCTAAAGTCCCTAACAAAACATCTGTAGAAACTAGCTAGACCATGGAAACTCCTAGCATGCGAAACAATAGTAGGAGTAGGCCAATCTCTAATAGCCTCAACCTTAGATTCATCTACCTCAACACCATTAGCACTTACTACAAACCCTAGAAAAACAACTCTCTCCACGCAAAAGGCATACTTCTTATAATTAACATAAAGCTTTTCAGCCCCTAATACATCGAGCACTTGCCTTAAGTGATCTACATGGTCATATAAACGTCGGCTATAAATCAGAATATCATCAAAATAGACGACCACAAACTTATTAATGAATGGCTTGAGTACATGGTTCATTAGTCGCATAAATGTACTAGGTGCATTGGAGAGACCAAAAGGCATCACCAACCATTCGTACAAACCAAACATGGTGTTGAACGCAATCTTCCACTCATCACCCGGTTTCATATGGATTTGGTGGTAATCGGACCTAAGATCAATTTTAGAAAACGCACTTGAACCACTTAACTCATCTAGAATGTCATCTAATATAGGGATGGGACGACGGTACTTTACCGTTATTTTGTTGACTGCACGACAATCAATGCACATTCTCCATGTGCCATCTTTCTTTGGAACCAAGATCACGGGCACGACACACAGGCTCAAACTCTCACGAACCAGCCCCTTAGCTAACAGCTCGTCCACTTACCGTTGCAACTATTTGGTATCTTGCGGGTTGCTTCGGTAGGATGGTTTGTTAGGGATTTGTGACCCCGGAACAAAGTCGACTTGGTGTTCTACCCTCCTTGACGGAGGCAGTCCACTCGGCATCTCCTCGGGAAACATGTCTACATATTCCTGCAAAACATCATCAACAACACTAGGCAAGGGGTGAATGTTAGTAGAAACTTCATCTTTAGAACTTAAGTAAACACCCTTATGAACTAGGCAATTAACAGTTTAGAACTATCATTACTTCGTAAATACTCACCTGGTAGCATCATGGCACAAATATTACCTACCAGGGCTGATGTGTTGGCAGTGTCTACAACCTCAGGTTTAGTCCCCATAGGAGACTTAACTTTAGCTGCCTCTTTCACCTCTTGCATGTGCTTGTAATCATCTCTAACTTGTTTAGGTGTAAAGGGCTTGATTTTATAACTCTTGCCCTCGAGCTTGCCCGTATAAGTTTCGGCCTTGCCATCATGAACGACACACCTATCAAATTGTCAAGGTCTTCCCAACAATAAATGGTAACCCTGCATAGGCACTACATCACACATGAGCTCATCTTGATAAGCTCCCACCTTAAACTTAATAAGCACTTGCTTTACTACCTTCAACTCACCACACTCACTCAACCACTACAACTTATAGGGATGGGGATGTTTTAACATGGGTAGGCTAAGTTAAGTCACCAGCATTTGACTCACTACATTAGTGCAACTACCCGAATCAATTATCATCTAGCACACCTTTCCCTTCACCCTATATCTAAGCATGAAACAAGTTCTCACGCTGCACTTCTCCTTCCTCCTTTACACTCATGGTACTCAAGTTCCTACGCACCACTAAGAACATATTCACTCCCTCATCTTCCACTGCCTCTCCGTCACACTCAACCTAATCAGCCCCCTCATCTCTCCCAACCTCCTCATCACTCTCTACCCCAGAAACAGTACCATCATCAAGAATAAGCATGGTATTTCGCGTAGGGACAGTCCTTAGCGAAATGCCCATAGCCATTACATTTATAACATTGAAAGGAAGATGCACTAGGAGAAATAATTTGAGTTTTAGAGTTATCTCCGGACCCTTTAGGATCATTTTAGGGGTCACCTTTTTGGTTGGCCCTTTCACCTCGCGGCTCGCACTTGTTCCACCGGTGCTCAGCGTTCTCCACTCCTTGTTTCGACGCATGGAAGTAGAATAAGAACTTCCTCTATAGCAAGCTGCCTTGTCTTCTTTAATCATCTTTTCCGCTTCAATGGTAGCTAGGATTACATCATGAAGAGCAACAAATGCGTGTAGCCTCAACTGATTGGATACGTCATGATTCAACCTATTCTTGAACCGTATAATAGCCTCATCCTTTTTTTCGTCTTCCATGTCAAGTGATAGGCGAATTTTCTCAAAGTCATCATAATATTCTTCCACATATTTCAGCCCTTGTTTCAAGTCATATAACCTCCGGAGTTGCTCTTGTTTGTGTTTTGGGTTGGCATACTTGCGAGTCATCAGTTGCTTCGATTCTCTGCATGTTATGCGTGCGGGCTGATTATGTCTAGCTCTCGATCTTTTCTTGGCCTCCCACCAAGTAAAAGCATAGGACTCAAAGGCAGCGATGGCATACATCGCCTTCTTTTCCTCGGTCATATCATTGATTTTAAATATCCTCTCAACTTGACATTTCCATTCTAGAAACCGGTCAGGATCACTAGTTCCCTTGAATGCAAGGATAGTAACCTTGACACTGTTCAAGCCATTATCACGGCCATTTTCACGGCCACCACGGGCTGGTTGAAAGCTCTCATAATATTCAACATGTTCATCGAACTCGGGATCTAAATTCCTTCCACCAAAACCCCTAAGCCCCCCTCTAGGACCACGGTCAAAACCACGTCTTCCCACATGGTCACGGCCCCCATATGGTTGTCTCACCCTCGGGTCTCGGTGCCCTAGATCTTCATCATCAAACTCCTCAAACTCATCATCCTCATGGGCTGCCCTTATTCTCCCGGTGGGCGCTACATTTCTCCGGGCTAGCATTAATTGTGGTATAATACTCCGGGGAATTCCCAAGGTTCTTACATTGTGAGCTCCTCTGTCCCTCAACTCTTGTTGACGAGCCATCTTATGGTGGAACCATCACTAGTTCCTTCCCAGGCATTTTTCTGAGTACTAGCAGATTTTTCAAAGTTCTCCATTCAAGTGCTAATTGGGCTTACTTCAGCCAAGAGCTCGGCAAAGTCATGTCGTCCATGACCTTGTGTCCTTCAATAGCCATGTACCTGCAAAATAAACAGGACTAGAGTATGGGTTAAGGTTAGTAAAATACCTCACTCACGCCCTCGCTTTTGAATGACACTCGAGTTCACTCAATATTTTAGGTAGGATCTCTCAAACTTGTCCTAAAAATGGCTTCCTCTAATTGATCAAGTTCCTCAACGACCTTTCAAGCTCACAAGTTCACTAGTTCTCTTCGGGGTGAGTGAATATATGCGACTCTATAGGCGGACAGCTTTTAAAGTGAGCACAAGAAGCCAAGAATTAACTACGAAAGTGAAAATTCTTAGTTTTAGCACGAAATCCTACAAGCTCAAAAATTAATAATTAGCTTAAGTAGAAAATTTACCTAAGAATTACTAATTAGAAGTAGTGCAATCAAAGAAATAAGGAGATTCTAGAGAAATATTTTGAACTTAAACCCTTGGTAGGCGCCACTAGCTTCTCCTTCTAGATTGGGATAAGTTTTTTCCTTTTTCTCCTTGCTTTCCCACTCTAATTTGGAGAATATTTCCCTATCCTTTCACACTTGAGGGACGAATTCCCTCTCCCCTTTCCCTTAGGATCAGCCGCCCCTCTACTCCTAAACCCAAAGGAAAATCAATTCCTTTTTTTTGGAATAAAACGGGTAAACTTTTCCTTTTTGGAATGGGAGTTGTTTCCCTCTTAAACTAGGCTTAGGGTTTATTATCCTTCTCCTTCTCCTAGCTGCCTATCCCAAGCTCTTACACCCTAAAAAATTTCAGTAATTCAACTCCAAGATTAAATGTGTAGATGCTTATGAATTCAAGTTTCAAGCAGTTCACTACGTGAATTAATTCATGAACAACAAGTTGATGTCCAAGAACTTCAAGAATTCAATGCAAAACACATCAAGAACGGCCTAATACACGTCCACTATGTCAAGGTGCTGCTGTCCTATTTATTCTTTAAAAATCAAGTCCTTTCTTCCAAGAAATATCAAAATTTCAACCAAGAATAATGGACAAATCATCTAACAATTCAATACACTTCAAGAATTATTCAAGAACGCACCATATGCTGAAATTTTTCAAGAAACAACTCAAGACTCCAACCTAGGGTTTCAAGAACTGCTTTTAGTAATCAAGAACTTCAAGATTTCAACTCAGACTCCAACCTAGGGTTTCAAGAACGACTTTTAATAATCAAGAACTTCAATATTTCAACCCTAGATGTGACAACAACTTCAACCAATAATCAATTCACGACTCTTTCTATTCTTTTCAGGTTTTTTTTTATATCAAAAACGAAAATCAAGAACACTAAACTAGAAACCTAAAACTAAGGCACAAAGAATAGGATTGGGGTTGTAAAAACAAACCCTTTCCAGGCTTTGATACCAACTGATGGAATATTAAACTAAGAAAGCAAGACTCTCACTGATCTACCAAGATTATAAGTAGGAACTAGTTTACTTACCTTCTTGATAAAGCCAAGGAGGACCTATAGTATGCAAACAAACCTGAAGACAACTAAGGACTTGCAAATTGCTTGATCAATGGGTGGAACAAGTTCAATGTTGATTCACACCAAGTATTGGACAGGTTCACACAATGGGTTTTGGAGAGCACAAAGCTGCCGATTTTTATTCTTAATAATAATGGTAAGGTACTGAAAATAATGTGGTCTCGAGGCTAATATAGGATGAGCCCTTAGCCTAAAACAACTAGGAAAGGACTAACTAGGCAAAAGGCCAATAATTTGGCTAAATGTCAAGTAACCACGCAGGGCCAAATAAGTGCCCTTGTCTTACTCAAGACTAACTACACAAAATAATTAATAAGAGCTAGTTGAGGTGTTCATTGAGTTCTCAGCCTCAACTAGTGTACGGCCCTCCTCTTCCAAGGCTAATCAATGCCTTTCTTATCTTATCTAACATGCTGCCCGCTTCTTCCATCATTGCGCAATAATGGCTCTTCATCACCATTAAGTGGATATCATGAAGCTCCTTAGCTTGACTCCTCGTAATTGATCTCGAAGATACGAACGTAGCTTGATCAGGCTGGCCTGTATCACTAGAGTTTCTAGAATTCTGACTAGGCCCTGAATATGTGGAATGATCAAATCTCCTACCGACAAACTGAGGGGGTGTGCTAGCTGATGGCTTTGCTAGATACCTCGGGTATTGTTGTCTCTAACCACCCTGAAACTCACTAGAAGAACTCGAAGATCTCACTCTGGCCCCCATCATGCTCATGATCGGCCATCTGCTTCTACTTACGGTCCTCTACGCCCTGAGCGTATGCCTGCATACGAGAAATATCCATGCCTGGCTGAAGTGAGACCGACATACAGTCGTTAAGCAGGTGCGGCTCTAACCCCATCACGAACCGGTGAACCCGATCCTCCGTCTTAGATACAATAGTGGGAGCATACCTAGCCAAAGAATCAAACTGAAGGTTGTACTCCCGAACAGTCATATTACCCTGTTGAAGGGTCAAGAACCTATCAAATCTGGCCCGTCTAAGCTATGGTGGCAGATAATGACGAAGTAAAGCCTCTGTAAACTCCTGCCATACTGCTGGAGGGCATCCTCACCTCTAGACAATTCCCAAGACTAGTACCAATTAACTGCAACATCCTGAAGTCTGTAGGAAGCCAGCTCAACTAAATCAGTTGTAGTGGCCTTCATTACCCTCAAAGTCCTTTGCATCCTATCGATAAACACCTAAGTTCCTCGTTTGGATCTTCTCTAGTGAATACTAGAGGGTCCAAATTAATAAAATCACGAACCCTCGCTCTGGTGGCCGTATCAGCATGACCAATACCTACCTCCTAATGCTGAGACTGTGCGACTACTAATGGAGACAATAGCTGAATAGCATCTCTCATCTCCTGACCCGGTGCATCTGGCTTACAGGCTGGGGGTACTGGGGCGCGTGCTAGAGTTGGTGCCCCTCAGAGTTCCTCTAAAGAAGGTGGGGTATGTGAAGTCTGAGATGGAATCTCACTATGAGACTCTCCCCGAGCCTTGGTAACTCGTGGCGCTCGGCTAGTAGTCTCATCCAACACGAACTTGCCCTTCTAGGTGGCTGTAGCCTTCTTAGGCATTGTTGAAAACATAACATATCGTTAGGAAAATGAATTCTTATATCGCACGATCTAAGATACGAAGGGAGGATAACATCCAATATGTCTTGTAGCCTCCTGTTTATAAATATAGTGCACAACACACTCAGTAACAAGACTCTACTAGACACGGTATGTAGACAACCCCTAGGACAAAACTGCTCTGATACCACTTTTGTCACGACCCAAACCGATGGACCATGATGAGTGCCCGAGCCTACCTATCAAACACCACTAAGCATACGTCTAAGATAAAACATGAAATAAATGTAGGTCATGTATAACGTCTGGCAATAAACTACTGAATCATGTGAATAACATACGCGAGAAAACATACCTAACAGACATATGTACATATATATATATACGGAATACGGTAGGGCGAACAGACAAGGCCACATACTATCCGATTATACATGACTGTCTACAGACCTCTAATAGAGTGTACAACTATATAAAGGACGGGACTGGGCCCCGTCATACCTATATCTGTATACAAACATATTGTACCAAAACCCAAAAGCAGCTCCGGGTCAAATGAAGCACACTAACTCTTGCAGATCAAGGATCCTAAAAAGGCGGACCGTCAGCCTGTCTACCTGCACCTGCGAGCATGAAACGCAGGCCCAGACAATAGGGGCATCGGTACGAATAATTTCCCAAGTATGTAAGGCATGAAAAACAGTATATAAAAGACGTGAATGAAACATGGAATAAAGGACTGAACCTGTAAGTCTGAATAGTTGTGTAAATCGTGAAACATTTATAATGTCATGCACATGCGTACAAATGTCATATCATGTATAGGTATATGCATACATAACATCATCAAGCGTCCGAGGGCATCCCATCATATCATCTAAGCCTTAGTGGGAGAAAATATCAACGTATACCAACTGATCAGGTGGTGGTGCGTATATAACGACGTAGCCTTTCGCCATACCCCCTATGCATATATAAACATGTATATAACACCATCTGGTCATGGGTCAATGTACATGTATAAATGATTGCAATGCATAATGAAGTAAGTCAATAAGATCTCTCGGGATGTCATACAATCAATATGCCTTAGGGTAATATCAAGAAATAACTTTATCAGCTTATGTATTTTCTAAAACCCATGAACAGATGATATAATTATAAGACACATGGGGAATCAACAACATAGGCACACCTTGTGCTTCTATGAATAGAGGCATTTATGAAAGTTGTGCGTCTGCTCGTTTCGTTTGTTTCGTACGGATCATGCCAAAAGGAAAGAAGAGTTAGTCTTAACATACATGAGCCGATTCTCTTGAAAATCCCTCTAACACACGTCAATCGCGACAAAACACGTAACGATGGATCGAAGTAGGGAATTGTTGAGAAAGGTTGTATCCTGCTCCCTTAGAATTGCAACTCACATTGTTATAGCATTATGTGGGTTCATATGTATTCCTTTGGAGACTTTCCATCCGCTACTTGCAAGTATATACATTTTATTTTAATGATATAGGGAGGTGTCTTTATCATAGTGGGTGTGGGCCCCACTTTATGTGATTAGTTTTGCAAAGAATCCCCTAAATATGGCACCTAGCTACATAAATAACCTACTCACTATTATGCTTGATTAAGAATCCCACTTTCTGCCACGTTGGGAGTATCTCCATTAATCTTATCCACAATTTTCTAATTAGTTTGTTAATTTGCCACTAAACACAAATAATTTACCAAATTACCCAATAATTAAGAATTATCTCAATTTACTTAAAATTCTAATCACTTTTAACGTATTTTATATACCTTACTATCATGGTCATGTGGTACATTGTATGGCATTGGTCAATAAATACGGGATATTATAGCTTGGATCGTATTTTATCACAAATTGTCAAACTTCAACGAAACTCATTTTCTTCAATTTGTTTACCCTCTACCCTTTACGGCACTTATTTATCATCTGTTATAAATAACATAAATACTTATTTAGTCAAAAATAATCTCATTCCCGAGCTTACATCGATTAACTTACGACGAAACTTTAATGTACGAAAATGTGGGATGTAACAATAACATCTACAGAGTAAAACTGGAATATCTACTACTTCATTGTCTGAAAGAAAATACAACAGGAAGTAAAGATTGGGAAGGTGACACCGAGGCCTGCGGATGTAGAGCATGTATTCCTTGAAGTCTCAAAAAGCATATACTCAAATCAACTCTAGCGTCCGGCACGAGCAGACGTACCTAGATCTGCACAAAAAGATGTGCAGAAACATAGTATGAGTACACCACGATGGATATAAATAACCTCGATAGAGTAGTGACGATGTCAGGTCAAGACACCTACCAGGATATAAATAAACAGTATGAAGACATAAGAACAGATAATAATGGAGGCAGAGAAATAAATGTTGCGAAAACAGGTTAATAGCATGAATTAATACCGCGATTAAGTATGGAAATAACATAAAGGAAGCAAATAAAGAGAACCACAATGATCGTATTCGAACAACACCTGCTAGAACAAGGGAGAACAAAACAACAAGAAATGTCCTCACCAAAACTCTTTGAAACATGAGATAAACAACTAGAATCATAACGAGGTACCTCCTGAAGAATCAACTCACGTAACCCATCCACATTCGGCACACATAATAGGCCCTGCATCCGCAAAACACCTTTCATCTCCGATAGACACCTCCTTGGCATTATCGTGCGGCACCGTGTCCTTAAGGACAAGAAAATATGGGTCGTCATACTAATACTATCTGATACGATCATAAAGAGAAGACCAAGAAATCACGCAAGCAAGAACTCGACTGGGCTCCGAAACATCCAATCTAACAAACTGGTTGGCTAAGGCCTGAACATCCAATGCTAATGCCCTCTCCGCTGCTGGTAGATATGCTAAACTTCCCAAGCTCTTCGCCTTTTCAACTAAAGGCATCGACCACCACATTGGCCTTCCCGGGATGATATAGAATAATGATATCATAGTCCTTAAGCAACTCTAACCATCTCCGCTTCCACAAGTTAAGATCCTTCTGTTTGAACAGATTGTGCAGACTCCGGTGGTCGGTATAGACCTCACAAGGGACACAGTACAAATAATGCCACCAAATCTTCAAGGATGAACAATAGCTGCTAATTCCAGCTCGTGAACAGGATAATTCTTCTCATGCACCTTCAACTGCCTAGACGCGTAGGCAATCACCCTATCATCTTGCATAAACATCGCGCCGAGGCCAACACGCGAGACATCACAGTACAGAGTGTAAGACCCCGAACCCGTAGGCAACACCAATACTGGGGTTGTAGTCAAAGCTGTCTTAAGCTTCTGAAAGCTATTCTCACACTCCTCTGTCTATCTGAATGGGGCACCCTTCTGGGTCAATTTGGTCATAGGTGCAGCAATAGATGAGAAACCCTCTACGAAATGACAGTAATATACGGCCAAGCAAAGAAATCTCTGGATCTCACTAGTTGACGAGGGTCTGGGCCAACTCTACATTACTTCAATCTTCTACGGATCTACCTTGATCCCCTCGCTCGACACCACATGACCCAAAAATGCCACTGAATCAAGAAAGAATTCGCACTTCGAAAATTTTGCATACAACTTCTTTTCTCTCAAGGTCTAGAGCACAATCCTCAAATGTTGTTCATGATCCTTCCGCCTCCGGGAGTACACCAAGATGTCGTCAATAATCACAATAATGAATGAATCAAGATAGGGCTGGAATACACTGTTCATCATGTGCATGAATGCTGATTGGGCGTTGGTCAGCCGAATGACATCACAAGGAATTTGTAATGACCACACCGAGTCCTAAAACCAGACTTTGGAGTATCCAGATCCCGAATCTACAGCTGAAGAGGCCCTGACCACAAATCAATATTTGAGAATACTTTGGCACCCTGTAGATGATCAAATAGATCATTAATGCGTGGCAGTGGATATATGTTCTTCACTGTAACCTTGTTCAACTGCCGATAATCAATACACATGCGCATAGAACAATCCTTCTTCTTCACAAACATGACCAGAGCACCCCAAGGTGACACACTAGGCCGAATGAAACCCTTATCAAGCAACTCTTGCAACTGCTCCTTTAACTCTTTCAACTCCGCTAGGGCCATACAATATGGTGCAATAGAAATGGGCTGAGTGCTCGGCAACAAGTCAATACCAAATAGATATCCCTATCGGGCGTCATGCTCGAAAGATCCACGAAAAATACATCTGGATAGTCTCTCACTATCGGGACCGACTAAACAGTAGGAGTATTCACACTGACATCTCTCCCAAAGGCTAGATATGCATCACACCTCTTTCAAACAATCCGCTCTACCTTAAGGAAGGACACACCCTTGCTAGGAACATAATCCAAGGTACCCCTCAACTCCAATGACGGTAAACCTGGCATAGGTGTCACTGTTTTGGCGTGAAAATCAAGAATTGCATGATAGGGTGATAGCCAGTCCATGCCCAAAATAACATCAAAATCTACCATACTGAGCAACAATAGATCAACTCTGGTCTCAAAACAACCAATAACATTGAAACACGACTGATACGCACAGTCAACAACAATAGAATCTTCCACAAGCATGGACACATAAAAAGGACAACTCAAAGAATCACGAGATATACCCAAGTATGGAGCAAAGTAAGATGATACATATGAATAAGTGGAACCTTAATTAAACAAAACAGATGCATCTCTACGACAAACTGAAATAATACATGTGATAACTGTTCCTGGTGCAACCGCCTCCTTTCTACCCGAAAAAGCATAACATCTAGCCTAGCCTCCCCCTCTAGGGCGATCCCTACTCGCCTAACTTCCACTCCTAGCTGGCTGTGCAGGTTGAGCGGCAATTGGAGCAGTAACAACAGCTTGAGAAGTCTAGGGAATATGTGGAGCCTGAGTGGTCGGCGGAGGTGCACCCCTCCTGATTCTGGGGCAATCCCTCTCCATATGACGAGTATCACCACACATATGACAAGCTCTCGAAAGACGTGGCTACTGAGACTGACTCGGGCCTGGTCAGCTCGACTGACCATTGAAAGCACCCCGTGCAAGAGGTACACTAGATAGTAGCGATGCATAATGAGCAACCTGAGGCTTGGGAGTAGCCAGAGTACCACTAGAAGCTAGAAGTGCTGAATCAACTGGACGACAAACATACCTTTTACCATGACGAGCTGCAATTGGGGCACGTGCACCACTATATCCGCCGAAATCTCGAGGTCTATTGGCCTCCCTATCCTCCATCTCCCAGCCCTGCATACCCTCCAATCTCCGCGTGATGTCTACCACCTGGTGATATGGAGTATCTGTCTCCAGCTCTTGAGCCATGCTAAATCTAATACCATAGTTGGGCCCCTCGATATATCGACAAACTCGCTCCCTGATTCTGGAAACCAAGGCAGGCGCATGTCTGGACAACTCGCTGAACCTGAAAGCATATTCTAACACGGTCATAGCACCCTGGCTCAAACTCTACCCACCATGCATCCCAAAGGCTCTAGGGAAAAAACTCTCCCAAGAACATCTCTTGAAACTAAGCCCATGAGAGTGAAGCTGCCTTGGCCTAACTACCCTCCTCAGAAGCCCGCCACCACTAGTATGCTGGTCCCGACAGCTAGAAAATAGTGAAAGCAACCCTGCTCGTCTTCACTATACCCATGGTCAAGAGAATACTGTGGCACTTCTCCAGAAAACCCTGTGCATCCTATGTAGCTAGGCCGCTGAATGTAGGAGGTGGTAGTTCTTGTATCTCTCGAGTCTGAATTGCTCCTCCTCAGATGCTGTTGTACTAACCTCAGGCTGAACTAGAACAATCGGCTGCACTGGTCTATGGGACCTAGTCAACATGGACGCGCTGCTCTGGGGTACGGGCAGTAGAAGTCTGTGCTCCTCCCCAAGCCTAAGATGTGGCTGGTGCAAGTGGACCAAACATGATCAAGAATTAGGTGAGGATCTCCTGAAGTGAAAGGTTAGCAACAGGCACCTCAGGTGCTTGCCCCCTAATTGGAGCTACTGGTGGCTCCTCTGTCGCAGTTCGGGTAGGTGCTCTGGCTGCACCACGTGCCCGTCCTCGGCCTCTGCCCTAGGCCCGGCCTCTCACGCCTGTTGCAGGGGGCGCAGGTGTCTAATCGTCGGATCCAGCGGTGCGTGTCCTCACCATCTATAAGAGAATAGAAAGACAAAGTCCTAGAATTTCGAAGTCAACAAATTTGCACGATAAGGAATCAAAGAAGTGAAGTTTCCTAACAGTTCCATAGCCTCTCGAAGATAAGTACAGATGTCTCTGTGTCGATCCACGAGACTCTAATAAACCTGCTTATGACTCGTAACGCCTATGAACCTAGAGCTCTGATATCAACTCTTTATGTCCCCAGTTTCCTTCCGTAGGATGTTGTGACGGCATCTAGTCTCTAAGACTAGGTAAGCCTAGCATATATGAAGAATTTAACTGAAATAGTAATACAACTTTCAATTCAACCAATAGTTTTTATGAAAAGGACATCGCAACATAACTGAACGTCACTCCCAAATCTTGTGAAGTCACAAGCTCTACATGAGTATACTGAACATCCCTATACAATAGTATCTATAAAAAAAAGAGAATGAAATAGAGACTAGATAGAGGGTGATTCTGAGGCCTGCGAACGCCGGCATGTATACCTTCAAGTCTCTAATCCACGCTCGACTCACGGATCCCTTGGATGATATGAAGTACCTGGACCTGCACACAAAAACGTGCAGAAGCTAGTATGAGTACACCACAATGGTACCCAGAACGTATCAAGCCTATCCTCGGTAGAGTAGTGAATAAATAAATAAATTGAATAGGTACAGTACAAGAAGAGCTACGCTGAAATTAAGGCAATTACGAGAACGCGGAAGAAAAGCATATAATAAGAATGCCAAGGAAATGATGCAAACAAAACACAAGTGAAGTAAATGAACGGTATCAACAAGAATCATTACCGAGGTATCGCCTCGTAGTCTCATTTCACAAATAAAATCACAATCTTTCCTTATATCACCGTGGTATACTTACATTTATTTTTGAAAATTATTTTCCCGAAATAGCTACCCGCGTTTTAAGCCACCTTATCACACTGCATGGCTTCAAGTAGTTCCCCTACTAGCAACACACGTATCAATCCCACCTTGTCTCATAGCATGCGTTTAAACCCCAATCCTTATACCACCGCATGCGTATCAATATCACAACATATTACAAATCGCACTTAAAGTGCCTAATATCACAACTCGCCAAAGAAGTGAATAATAATAGTGTTTCCATAATATATAGCCCATGGCTCAACAACAATACATACAAGAGTCTCAACAATAGCAGCCGAATGTGAATAAGTCAACAAGAATAGCATTTCAAAAAATTACAACTTCACCTCAATGTGAATCATGGCCTTTATAGCTTCAATACCATCATTCAACAATGAGATATTACAAGAAGTAACAACTTGAAGTAAAGGAACTAATAGTTAAATAATTAATAAGGAAATAAGAATAATAACTTTTACTAAGAATGTAAAGACAATTTAGCAAGCATGAGATGAGACAAGTATTTACAATGTCAAGTAAGTCACGAAAGGATAGGTTAATGATGATGACGATAACATGTTATGACAACTCAATTAAAGGCAAGAAAAGAATCTACATAACTCCAACCGGTCAATTACCACATTTAGCCCACGTACCCACTCGCCACCTTGCGTATATGACCTTCACGTACCACAATTAACACAAGAACAGCACCAACCCTAAGGGATAATTCCCCCACACAAAGTTAGGCAAGACACTTACCTAAAAACAAGCTAACTCAATCTACTAGTAAGCCCTTTCCGCGATTATCCAATTCCGAACGGCTCGAATCTAGCAAAAATAACTTTATACCATAAATACAAACCATAAGAACTAGTCCGAACAATATAGTTGCAATCTTTAAACAAAAACAAAAAAAGGTTAACTCAAAAAGTCAACCCTGGGACTGCATTTCAAGACCCAACCAAACTTAGAAATTCTGAACGCCCATTCGATAAGGAGTCCAACTATACAAAAATTACTCAAGTCTGATCTCAAATCGCCTTTCAAATCCCCAAAATTTGGTCTATGAAGTTTCGCAATTTTTTTCCAAATTTTCCAACTCAAATCACTAATTAAATAACAAAAATAATGATGGATTCATGTATAATAGCCAAATCCGAGTTAGAATCACTTACCCCGATGATTTCCTTAAAATCCCATCGACATATCACCACAAACTAAGCTCTCTAGGTCAAAACATGAAGAATGAATGAAAAACCCTCGAACTCACTAGTTCTTCCCAGCGATTTTCACTTCTGTGAGCCCTTAGCCGCATCTGTAGAATTTTCATCGCAGGTGTGGCATTCACATAGGCCCATGAAATCTCGCACCTGCTGACCACCTAAGCGCATTTGCGCTTGCACTTCTGCGGGAGGCCAACCACTTCTGCGCGTTTGCATTTGTGGATAACTTACCTTACATGCAGCCCCAGCTACCCAGATCAAACTTCACTCCTGTGCTCACAGGCTGCTTCTGCAGTGCCACATTTGCGGCCGAAAGTGCGCAAGTGCGATTACACCAGAACCTTAGTAGCTTCAGCATTCCATTAAGTCCAAAATTATCCGCATTCCAATCTGATTCACACCTGGGGCCCCCGGGACGCCATCCGGTTTTACCAACAAGTTCCAAAACTCATAACGGACCTACTCGAGGCAAAAATCACATCAAACAACATCGATTCTACGATCCAATTCAAGCCTATTTAGACTATGAACATCCGACTTCCAAAATTAACGTCGTCTCATACAAAAATAACTTTTATTAACCTCAAATTTTGCACACAAGTCATAAATGACAATCAGAATCCGAGCCCGATATTAATAAAGTCATCTCCCGATCAAATTTCTGAACCTTCCAAACCTTCAACTTTCTAACTTTCGCCAATTCAAGCCGAAGTGACCTTCGGACCTCCAAATCAATATCTGGACACACTCCTAAGTGCAACAATGCAGAGCTATTGGAATCGTCAATACTCTATTCCGGAGTCATCTACACAAAAGTTCAAACTCCGATCAACTCTTTCAACTTAAGCCTCCAACTCAGGGACTAAGTGTCGCCTTTCACTCTGAAACTCACCCGAAATCAAAACCAAACACCCCGGAAAGTCATATAACCAAAATATAACATAGAGGAGGCAATTAATAGGGGAACAAATCACCAGCCTCGCAATTGTGCTAACTGAGCACCTGCAACACCCGCAACACGTTTTCAGTTCAAAACCATTCCAATATATGTCCGGAACTCATCCGAGCCCTCACAGCTCCAAACCTGACATTCACACAAGTATTAAAAAATCATTCAAACTAGCTCTGGCGATCAAAGAACAAAAATAACATCTAATACTACAAATTGAACTCTAAAACACATGAATTTCAATGTAAAGTTCAAGAATCTCTAGAATTGCAACTAAACGTTCGGGTCCTATCAAATCAACTCCAAATGATACCAAATTTTGCATACAAGTTCTAAAAAGAATAACATACATATTTCAAGTAACAAAATAAAATTCCATGTTCTATAGCTTAAAGTCAACTTACGATCAAATGTTTCAACTTCAAATTGCCAAATTTCGACAAATCAACACAAATCTTCCAAAATTAATTCCGGCCATACTCCAAAGGTCAAAAATCACGACACGAAGCTATCGGAGCCATCAAAACCCCGTTCCGGATTGTTTTTAAAAAAGTCAAAGTTTTGTTAAAATTTATAACTTAGTCTTCTAAGTCAAGAATCAAAGGGTCCAAATCAACCCAAAAGCTTTCTGGAATAAAGCTAACCAACTCCGCAAGTCATAAAACAATAAAAACACATGTGTGAAGCATCAAAAGGGGAAACAGGGTGAAATTACACAAAATGACCAATCGGGTCATTATAGGTTGAGTTATTTCTGGGTTTGGCACTCTGCATGACTCAGTTGAGCTAGAAGGAAATTAATTATGATGATTTTATTATGTGCTAATGGGTTTCAAAGAATTTACAATGGTTATGACCATGATTCGGCATTGATGTATTCTACGGGTATAGAAGGTGTGTTGTGTGGTGATGTCCTCTCGGATTGAGTTAAATTGGCGATTCTTGGTTGATGAGGTGTTCATCCTTCTTGGAGTTTAGAGTTGATTAGGATGTTTTTGTATTCTCACATATTTCATGACGATTGCAGTGCGTCATGTGGGGTTGAAAGTTACGAGTTCAAGGTTGCGATTAGTTTTGAAGGGAAGGATATGAGTTCTTGATGGCATGGATAGTTTCAGATGTTTAAGATAATGCTTGCGCTATTTGACATCGCCGAAGGAGAGTGGCGCATTTAACAGGCGATTGTGCTTGACTTGTGGGTGCTTGAATAGCATTGCGGTGATCTCCTAGTTTTGGGGTGCCGAGGTTCATGTTTTTGCTACGTGGCGCAAAGGATTTATGTGGCATTTTTTTAAGATGATGAAGTATGAGTTATGTGTCAGCCATTTGAGTATCAGAGTTGAGATCGGATGTGGAGATTCTAGTATTCATGAGGTTTAGCGACTAGATGTCCTCGTAGGGAGGCTATTCCATGATTGTTGACAGTGAAGAAATATTGAGAATTCGATAACTGACGGTATGTGTTATGGATAGATTGCGATGGGCTTTCGAAAGGTAATTTACCTATTGGAGAATCATCAATATTGGTTTGGAGGCTATTTCTTGGCCTAATAAGAATATGTGTTCTGTATTGGATCAGGTTTGTTTACTCTTATTCAACTGTTGCTGTAGGTTTATCAACGAGTAGAATGGATGTTATTCGTGCCCTGGTCTATGTGATATGTTCCACCCTTATACTATGATGGATTTGTGGTTACATGATTATTCGCACACATGTTGTAATCCCGTTTAGGCCTTATGGCGATATGGGCGAAATGACCCTCGTGATGTTGATTTGCTTATTGCACCATAGTTGTGATTGCCTTTCTCCATATTGTTTTATGTCTAATCATCCTTTCACAGTTATATTTGTGCACTCTATCGTGCTTGATGTTGACGCACATGTGATTAGTGAGCCGGAGCATTATGGCTCGATGGGTATCCCTATGTGGATTGATATATTTGGGATCAGATTGCGCGCTGCAAAGGAGTTATATGTGTTTACCCTAAAATACGAGTAACAATTGAATTTATACATGGTATTAAGGATAAGTGAAATGATTTGACACAATGTAAAACGTAACAATAAGTAAAGATATCCTTAAATAAATAAGGGAATAACAAAATCGTTGAGGTTAAGTGAATTTCCTGTGATGGAGTAATTTGCAGTGAAAAATAAATAACTTTAGGCAAGAGATAGATAGAAATTGAGAATTAGTATTGCTGGTAACGTGTGTTGTGTCTATACAATGAAAACCAAGTATCCCTTTATAGGGAAGAAAGGAGTCCTACCTATGGTAAAAGACTTAATTATAGGATGAATTAACTTAATTATAGGGTGAATTATCCCTAAAAATACTGGTCTAATGTCTTTGATGATTGGGGTCGTGATTCCCGCCGAGATATCTGTGTATTGCGAGATTTTCGGCCTCTCCGTTATACGAAGCTAATACTTTTACCATAAAATGCCTTTACCCAAACCGGTCTCAACCGCCTTATTCCGACCGTTCTGGCTCCGATCGAATGATGTCCGACCTCAAACTTTCCTTCCTGAAGTGCTGGCTCCATTTCAAAGCAGTCCGACCCCGGACTGTACTCGAGACCGATCTTCCTTGTGTGCTCGATTGTATCTGACCCCATACAATATGTGATACCCTTCCTTGCATTTATTTCATGTTTTATTTTCCCTTTTTGGGATGAGTTCATGAAATTATGTTTTTGTTGTTTTATGAGTTGTACTTGTTGGATAGTCCTTGTACTTGTTTTCTTTCCATTCTTGCATATATTTATGTTATTACTTATTTGGTATACATACGTGTTGTGTGAGGATCCATGTGATTTTTGGTGGGACTTGTCGGTTGGGCTGCTTGTATTTAGTGAGGCAAGGTTTCTAGACCTCGGATTTGCACCATCATATTGGGATACAATGTTCAGAAGAATGATATCATATTTTCGCTTAGAATTTTGCAATGGTCCTTGTCGGATGAGAGAGCTTCTTGACTTGTTGATTTTATGAGTACTTATGAGTTTCTGCATGTTTTTTTATCATTAGAAGCATTGAGAAGGCTCGTAACAAGGTTTCATTTGATATGAAGTATACTACCGGTACCAGGTTTAGTAATGAGTAGCAATTGTGGTCAGAAGTTATTGTTGTGAGTACATGAGTTATGTGGAACAACGTGTGGTTTTACCTTGATAGTGTATTGACGGCTTGATGCAGCTTGTTATGATTGATACAGTGTATATGTACCTAGATCAGATCTCATAATGGATTTCGGATGTTGAAGATTGGGTTCTAAGGTTTATGGACTAAGGTTGAAGTAAGGATCTTTAGTTAGGTTGTGTTGTCGGGCATATATGGATTAGAGTGATGTGGGATAACCCCTGGGTATGTGCATGGTGAGTTTATGCAGTGAGTCGGTGGCTTTCAACGCCTCTTAGCACGTTCGAGGACTAACATATGTTTAAGTGGGGGAGAATGTAACGACATTACCGGTCGTTTAGAGCATTTGCATTTAGTTTGGAAGTTTGAGGTTATGAGTAGCTTTGTATGGTGTGTTATGACTTGCATGTATTGTCGGCCTTGGTTTTTAAGTGGTTGGGGATTTATTTAAAAAGACTATTCTCACTTGAGAAGTTTGAAGTTGAAAGAGTTGACCATGTTTGACTTTTGTCTATTTGACCTCGGATCAGAGTTTCGATGGTTCCGGTAGGTCCGGATGATGAATTGGGACTTGGGCGTATGCCCCGATTTTCATTTGGGTATTTTTATTATGTTTCAGCTCTATTTGGCGAAAGTTGGCAATTTGAAGGTTTGAAAAGTTCATAGGTTTGGCCAGGAGGTTACATCGATGTTATCGGGTTCGGATTGTTGTTCTGGATGTTGTAATATGTTTGTTATGTTATTTGGAACTTGTGTGCAATGTTTGAGGCCATTCCGAGTTGATTTGAAATGGTTTGATATGAGTTTTGGAAGTTAAAAATTCAATAGTTCATTGAGTTTGATTTGGGGTGCAATTTGTGATTTTGATGTTACTTTGTGTGATTTGAGACCTCGAGTAGGTTCGTACTGTGTTTTGGGACTTATTGGTATGTTTGGATGAGGTCCTGAGGGGATCAGGTGAGTTTCAGGGTGGTTTTAGATCATTTCAGATGGGTTTTGTGTTGCTGGTTTGCTGGTGTTAGGAAATATATTACGATTGCGAGCATGAGATCGCGTTCACGAAGAGTCAAGTGAGCTGGAAGAAATTTCTTCTACGCATTTGCGGTTAGGGGGACACGATCGTGAAGGGTTTGTGCATGAAGGTGTATGCGTTCGTGAAGGTTGAATCACGGACGCAAAGGGCGATTGGGAGCTGGGAGCTTTGTTCGTCGTGTTCGTAATGTTTGGGTGCACTGGTCAACGCGCTCACGAGCCGTTTGACGCGTACACATAGGAGGTTTCTAGACGAAGGAAGCTTTGGGCTTCGCAAATTCAAGACTTCTTCCACGTTCGTGAAAGGTTCACCTGGGCAGTGATATAAAGAAGAATATTTTCCGACTTTGAGTTATTATATCACATTTTGAGTTGGGGAACTCGGATTTGTGAGATTTTGGAAATGATTTTTACCACATGGATTGGGGTAAGTACATTTGACTCATATTTAATTATTGTACACGATTTCATCTTCGATTTTGGCATTTAATTTGATGAACTAAAAGTGAAATTGGGGGTTTTTGTCTAATCTTTTCTAATGTGAATAATTGAGTTTGGAACATGGATTGGAGTCGGATTCTAGTGAAATTAGTATGGTTGGACTCGTATTTGAATGGGTTGTCGGAATTTGTGAGTTTTTTCAGATTTCGAGGCGTGGGCCCGTGTTGACGTTTTGGTTGACTTTGAGTATTTGATTAAAGATTCGACCTTTTTCTTTTAGGTTTGCTTCCTGTGGCATTATTTGATGATTTTGAGTTGATTTTGGCTAGTTTCGAGTCGTTTGGAGGTCGATTTGTGTGGGATGGCGCTTCTAGTGTATCAATTGGGCTTGTTTGACGTAAGTGTCTTTCCTAGATTTGTTGAGTGAATTTTTCCTAGAAAATGATACTGTTTGCTACATATGGGGGTGATGCATATACGAGGTGACGAGCGTATATGTATGTGCCAGAGTTTTCCATGCTTGGGAGGGGGAAATTCTATGTTTTCTTTGTGCTTTGATGAACCTGGTGATTCTTTGACTTATGCCTTATTTATTTCCATGACTAATAAACTCAATTAACTGCGTTAGAAATCCTATTAGAACATATGACATTTTAAAAAGGATTTAATGTGTTTTTTTCGGATTGTTCACATGCTTAATTGACCGCAGTATCATGAACACCCATTTATACCTGTTATTTTCTTGTTGCTTGAGTTTCTTTATCTGTAGTAGGTGTAAGGATTGGGGTCTTAGGGATATATTTGGCACGAGGAATATTTTCGTGCGGTTGGAATAATGGTGGCACGATGAGTATTTTTGTGCTGTTGGAATGAGTTTGGTTTGTTGGTTATTACTGTGCGAAAGGAAAGGGAGTTGGATTTCAGTTTTGATTACTCATTTGTTAGGTACTTACATGCCACTTTACTTTGGTTCTATTGATGTTGGCTGTTTCGTATGATACTTTCCGTTTGGATAGCTTAAGTAATTAGCTATGTGATTTCCCTTTGGTCTGTTACTGTTATAGCTATGTCTTTACCTTGTCTGTTACGGTTACACCTACGCTATTACTTGATTTACTTCTTTTACATGTCATCTTCGAATTCATGTCTTTACTTGTTATTTGCCATGCCTGTCATATGCCTCTAATTGTCATGTGTTTTACTTCTTAGATGTCATAACCGGCTACATGTCTTCACTTACCATATGCTTTTACTTACCATATGCTTTTACTTGTCGAATGCCTTCACTTGCTTCATGCTTCTAATTGCTGCAT
Organism: Nicotiana obtusifolia; assembly: GCA_002018475.1. NCBI lineage: Eukaryota > Viridiplantae > Streptophyta > Magnoliopsida > Solanales > Solanaceae > Nicotiana > Nicotiana obtusifolia. The sequence goes on from MCJB01048039.1 coordinate 41,479, forward strand.
GATTTCCTATGTATGGAATGCCTTCATTTGATCTATATTCTTACATTATAAACACCTTTACCCGTTTCAAGTTGTACTTCTTTTTGCTTAACCCGACTGTGTAACTTTTAGATTTGTTGTGTGTTTACGCTTTGTGGAAGCCTTGCTTTATATGTGGGAGACTAGCTCTGTGGTGCTGTGTTGCTCATCTTACTTTGTTAATTTTATATTCCTAGTTGATTTTCGTGTGTTAGTTTTCTTCATGTTACGTTGTAAGTTCCATGTGCTCAGTTGTTCTAGAATAGTTACATATAAGATCGAGTTTGGCGCCGCAACAGAGAAGATATTATATGTGTGGGATCAGAATGCACGCCACAATGGTATTTATATGATATATAGGATCGGGTTGCATGCCGTAATATGATATATGGGATCGGGTTGCACGCCGCAACTGTATTACTATATATATATATATATATTTGTGGATCGGCTTACGTGCCGCAACGGAGAATACATTATATATATATATATATTTGTGGATCGGGTAGCACGCTGCAACGGAGAAGACGAACTATAGTTATTCATGTCTATTGTTTTCTGTTATCATATTTTGTTGTGAGACTAAGGCGTGACTTTATTCTAGGGCCATCTGTTATTTGTGTTCTCGTTTTATTTATTACATGGTTATTTGTATCTCTTTCTCGTATCACACTTCCTTCTAATCAACTGCACAGGTAAAATATTGATTGAGTATCTTTTGACTTAAAAATCTCGCCACTACTTTACCGAGGTAGGTCAAGATACTTATGGAGTACATGGGGTCAGTTGTACTCAGGCTACACTTATGCACCTTGTGTGCAGATTTTATAGCTGCAGTTGTGGGAGATGAAGGCTGGCATTGAAGACGTTCTGGTGTTCCAGATTAAAACTACCTCTTGTTCATGGTAATCCAGTACTTAAATTCTATTAATTTAAACTTCAAACATATATTGTATTTATTCTTCATACTGAACCACTGAAACCACCGAAATGATGAGGCCTTTTATCAGAGACTGGCCCCTCTCCTGACCACGAACTATCTCGACCCATCTAGCAATCTCTACAGCCATCCGAAAAGAAATATCATCTCCAGTCTCCTTGGCGGTCTGTAGCCTCATACTGAAAGTGAGTCCATCAATGAATCTTCTCACTCTCTCCCTCTCAGTAGGGAGCAAAACAACGGCATACCACCCTGCTGAATGTGCTCAAATTTTCTGGGATACTCCTCTTTCAGAGTGAAAGGAATAAACTTATGTAGAAAACGCTGTGAGAACTAATCCAAGGTATGTGAAGGCGAACCTGCTGGTCAAGTCAACACATAATCTCTCCACCATATCTTGGCAGAACATGTCATCTGGAACACTGCAAAGTCGACCCCATTGGTCTCAACAAAACCCATGTTGTGCAACACCTTATGGCAATGGTAAGTAATCCTTTGGGTCCTCAGAAGGTGCATCACTAATGTGAATAGTGAAGTGCTTTCTAAACTTATCCAGCCTCATAAAGGCCTCAGAAGACATAATAGGCCTATCCCTGACCTATGCCGCAACAACTGGTTGAACTACCCCAACTAGTTGCTGGAGTCTGATATAGGGGAGACATCTGCTCTGGAGTGTTAATAGCAGGAGTGTGTTCTATTCCCCTAGCCTGAGAGACAGCTGGTTCCACCGGAAATGCACCGGTCTTGTACATACTCTCCATAAGGCCCACCAAGTGGACTAGAGCATCCTGAAGTACTGGAATGGCTATAAATCTCTCTAGGACCTGAGCTGGTCCAACTTGTACGGTCCGAGCTGGGATCTCCTCCTCATGTTCAATCCAAGGCTCCATTGTGGGTGCTGTTGCTCGAGCTCTATGCTGAGCTCTGCCGCTGCCTCAGCCTCTGGATCGACCTCGGCCTCAGCTTCTACCCCTGGTAGTAGCTACAACAGGGGGCTCCGGCTCTTGCCCCACTTTAGATGCTGTGTGTGTTCTCACCATCTGTGAGAAAGTAAGAATGGACTGATTCAAACCTCAAGATGAGATACATAAGGACCACGAATACACGAAGCACCGTGGGATGCCTAAAGCGCTGACTTGAACGGCTTAGGAGGATGGCCTCCACAAAAAGTGCCTCCATATGAGGTACCACTGAAACCACCGAAATGACGAGGCCTCTTATCAGATAGTGGCCCCCTCTCCTGACCACGCACCATCTTGATCCGTCTAGCAATCTCTAAGGCCCTCCGAAAAGAAATATCATCTCTAGTCTTCTTGGCCATCTATAGCCTGATACTGAAAGTGAGTCCTTCGATGAATCTCCTCACTCTCTCCCTCTAAGTAGGGAGCAAAACAACGACGTGGCGAGCTAGATCCAAAAATTGAATCTCATACTGGGTGACAGTGATGCCACCCTACTGAACGCACTCAAACAGCCTATGATACTCCTCTCTCAGAGTGAAAGGAATGAACTTCTCTAGAAATAGCTATGAAAACTGTTCCCGGGTAAGTGAAGGCGAACCAACTAGTCTGGTCAACACATAATCTCTCCACCATCTCTTGGCAGATTCGGTCATTTGGAACACCGCAAAGTCGACCCCATTGGTCTCAAAATTACCCATGTTGCGCAACACCTTGTGGCAACAGTCCAAGTAATCCTGTGGGTCCTCATGAGGTGCACCACTAACGTGAATAGGGAAGAGCTTTGTAAACTTATCCAGCCTCATCAAGGCCTTAGAAGATATAACTGGCGTATCCCCAGCCCTTGCCGCAAGAAGTGGTTGAAATACATCAAGAGAATAAAGGTACGAGGCAATAAACAACTACATAATAATCAAAGAATCCCTAACAATTCAAAGTTTCAACTTTACAAGTTTATCGGTATCTAACAAACTAAAAGAGCTCACGCAAATGAAACTACATCATAGAGTGCAACAAATATTACAAAAACAATAGGAAATGTACAACATGTGACGATCAAAATGTGCAAGTAAAACAATTAACGACAAGTAGCAAATAAGCATGGAGTCACGGAAGGGGCGAATAATTTAGTACAAGAATAATTAAATTACAAGTAACTATAATCGCATAGAAGTCAAATAAAGCACGTAACAGTCAAGGCATGGAACAAGATACTTCATGAAATAACGAATAACATGGAAAACAGATATCTTGATGGCGTATATACGCTCGTCGTCTTGCATATACCCGTCCTCTCACATTATCCAGAAAACACGTAGTTCAAAAAATCCTAATTCCCTCATGTCATGGTTAGATCCAACACTTACCACACTCCGCAACCAAATCAAAGCTCAACCGGGGCCTTTCCTCTAGAATTAGCCTCCAAGCCAATAAAATATAACCAAATATAGTTCACACAAATCAAAATAAGCTTCAAAACCTACCCACGAGTGAAAAAGATTCAATCTTTAATGATTTTAGAAAAAGTCAACTAAAGTCAACCTCGGGTTTGCTTGGTCAAAACAAGAGATTCGGACCAAAACCTAATTACCCATTCACCCCCGAGCTCGATTACATACTTTCGAAATCTGACCTCAAATTCTCAAAACTACCAATTTCTACCTAAATCCCTAAATGGGTGTTTATGGAAATGGAAGAAAACAAGTTAAAATCTACTAACCTATGAAGTTGGGATGAAGATTCTCTTCAAAGTCGCTTCTAGGCCGAGCTCAAACTTGAAACTGGTGAAAACTGGTTTGAATCCGGACTTTGGGATATTTAAATAACTGGGTGTCAGGCCTTCTTCGCAATCGCCTAGTGTAGCGGCCTAAGTAGCCTTCGCGTTTGCGATGGCCTGTCTACCTAGCCTTCGCGTTCGCGAACCTGGGCTCGCACTCAGATAGAAAAACCATGCCTCCCCCCATAACGCCTTAACCCGTCGCACTCGTAGGAGTTGCTTCGCGATTGCGAAGAACAAAATACCAGATATCAGAAAACCAGCTAAAGCTACAACCACCAAGTGCAAAAATGACCGTATCCTATTCGAAACTCACCCGAGCCCCTCGAGCTCCGAACCAAGCATGCACACAAGTGTAATAAAATCATACGAATATGCTTGCACAATCAAAACACCAAAATACCACCTAGAACTATGAATCAGACATCAAAATGCATGAAATTTTCAAAGAAACTTAAGAACTTTCCAATTCACAACCGAGCATCCGAATCATGTCAAAATAAACTCCGTTATGCACCAAATTTTTGCAGAGAAGTCATAAATAGCAAAATAAACCTATACCAAGTCCCAAAATCGAATACGGACCCGGTAGCTATAAAGCCAGCCTACGGTCAAACTTCAAAATTCCTTAAACATTCTAATTACTTGTTTTCAACAAATAACGTCAAAACAAATTAGAGACGTCTGAATTCAGTTCCGGACAGATGCCCAAGTCCAAAATCATGATACAGACCCACCGGGATCATCAAAATATCGATCCGGGTCCGTTTACATAAAATGTTGACCGTAGTCCACTCAAATCATTTTTAAGGCAAAAATTCACACTTTCTTCAAGTTTTCACATAATGACTTTCCAGAGTAAAACAGAATGTGCATGTAAATTGAGGAACACCAAACAGAGCTAATCGAGGTCTCGAAATACGAAAATAAAGGCTAAAACTCAAAATGACCTATCTAGTCATCATAAGAGAGGTACTAGTTAGGATCGAACGCTAGACCTCATGTAAAATTAGAACCCTCATGACTGCCCCTTCTGGAAAATGACTAGAAACAAGTGGGTTCAAATAATGCCTCTATGTGAGTATTTCACTATTTTAAAATGTAATTATCTATATATATCGTACAATGTTTTATCGAAGCAGATTAAGTTGAACCCACTCAATAGCAAGTGGGTCCTCCCTGATTCTCAGCTTCTCTTAGTTCCATTAAAGTTCTGCTTATCTCAGTTTCAATCAAGTATGATCTGCAACTCCTTAGAGCAGAGACCTTTCTTTTTGCGATAAAAAAGAAAAGAAAAGAAAATGTCTTTTAAAACTGTAAAGCACAAGATGCAGCGTAATTTATTAAGATGCGAAATCTGAAATTGGTTTTGAGCTTGCATTTAGAGTACGCAAAAAAATTCTTTTTAACATGAATATGTATCTCTTTCTAGATCTGGCAAATAATGGTACTTTTAATACTTTAAGCACCAACATATGAAAAAATAAAGATTTTTTTCCTATATATACTATAATATAAAATTATTTACCCACATCAACTAAAGTTTCTTATTTATCATAACTAACTGGATCTCATCACAAATTATATACATCTCCTGTTAAATGGCTCCCAAACCATAATTAGCAAGGAGGTAATAACATTCATACAAAGAAAATATAACTACCACATAATACAACTTGAATAAAGTTTTCATATAAATTTCATAATACTATAATTTAATTTTAATCTAATTTTGAAAATACAATCTTCAAATGTATTTTGTATCTGTATATTTATATGTCATGTGTTCTTCTTTCTCTTCGAGGTTCAGTCTAAAAATTTTGGTCAAAATCAACTCGAATCTTCACCAACATCCTAAAAATTGAGCTATAAAAGCTCCAAATGATATTCTCAATCGTGTGAATTGACACTCAATTCAAACAAATAATAATTTTAAAATTTTTATATTCGAATTGAAAGCATCAAAGCATTTTGGTGGCTGTCAATGACTGGCGGGGTAGCAGCAGGCGGACAACGGATAGTTCGCTAGTAATAGGCGGCGACGTCAAAATCATTGTTGAATTCCCTGAATAAAAAAAGAGAAAAGTAGATGAGAAAATCGAACAGAAGTAGAGAATATGGAAGGAAGAAAAAATGGGGGAGGGGGAGAGAGAGAGAGAGAGAGAGAGAGAGAGAGAAATTACTAGGCAATTGGTTGAAGGAGCGGTATTCCATTAACACATTAAAAGGCTACAATCAAAAGAATACTCATTTAATACTAATTTGTTTATAATTGTTAGATTGCATATCAAATTGTAATATGTTATGACCCAACCTATCGTTTTGAGTATTTGCATTCAGTTCGGCAGTTTGACGTCATGAGTAGTTTTGTATGGTGTATTATGCCACGCGTGTACCACCGGCTTTGGCTTTCGAGTAGTCCGGGATTGATTTAAAAGGATGATTCTCACTTGAGAAGCTTGAAGTTGAAAGAGTTGACCAAGTTTGACTTTTATGTATTTCACGCAGATCAAAGTATTGATGGTTCCGGTAGCTTCGTACGGTAATTTTGAACTTAGGCGTATGCTCGAATTTGCATTTGGGTGTTCTATAAGGTTTTGGCTCTATTTGGCGAAAGTTAGCAATTTGAAGGTTTGGAATGTTCATAAGTTTCACTGGGAGTTGAATTTGATGTTATCGGGTTCGGATTGTTGTTTTGGAAGTTTGAATATGTTCGCTATGTTATTTAAAACTTGTATGCGAAATTTGAGGTCATTAAAGATTGATTTTATAAGGTTCGGCACAAGTTTTTGATGTTAAAAATACAATAGTTCATTGGGTTTGATTTGGGGTGATTCGTGATTTTGTTAATACTTTGTGTGATTTGAGACCTCGAGTAGGTTCATATTGTATTTTGAAACTTATTTGTGTGTTCGGATGGGGTCACGAGGGTCTCGTGTAAGTTTCGAGATGGTTTCAGATTGCGTTCGCGAAGAGTCAGGTGAGCTAGAGGAAATTCGTCCTACGTAATAACGATTAGGGGGACGCAATCGCGATGGGTCTGTGCATGAAGGTCTACGTGTTTGAGAAGGTTGAATCGTGGACGCGAAGGGCGATTGGGAGCTAGGAGCTTTGTGCGTCGCGTTCGTGTTCGTGATGTTTGGCTTCACTGGTCAACGCGTTCGCGAGCCGCTTGACGCGTTCGCGGAGATGGTTTCTGCAAAGTGGCAGTTTTGTGCTTCGCGAACGCAAGACTTCTTTCGCTTTCACGGAGGGTTTACCTGGGCTGTATTCTAAAGTACTCTATTTTTGGACTTTGAGTTATTATATCACATTTTGAGTTTAGGAGCTCGGATTTGGGCGATTCGGGAGAGTAATTTTACTACATGGATTGCGGAAAGTAGTTTTGACTCGGATTTAATTATTTTACATGATTCCATCTTTGATTTTGGCATTTAATTTGATGAATCTAAATGAGAAATTGCAGGTTTTCGTCTAAACTTTTCTAAAGTGAATAATTGAGTTTTGAACATCGATTCGGAGTCAGATTTGACTAAAATTAGTATGGTTGGACTCATATTCAAATGCGTTGTCGGAATTTGTGAGTTTTATCGGATCCAGGTGGGGGCGCGAGTTGACCTTTTATTTGACTTTGAGTATTTGTTTAATGATTTGACCTTTATCTTTTTGGATTTTCTTCCTATCGCATTATTTGATGATTTCGAGTTGCTTTTGGTTAGTTTTGAGTCACTCGGAGGTTGATTTGTGTGGGATGGAGCTTCTAGTATATCGATTTGGCTTGTTTGACGTAACTGTCTTGCCTAGCTTTGTTGCGGAAAATTTTTTTTACTAACTGATATTGTTTGCTACATGCGGGGGTGATGTGTGTGTGTGTATATATATATATTTATATATAAATTATGGATCGGGTTTTACGCTGCAACGGAGAAGACAAATTATGGTTATTCATGTTGTCACGCCTCGACCTCGGGGAGCGCGACCAGTGCTCAACGGAGACAACCCGGCCGAGCAAGCATGTATGATACCTTCTACCCAAACTCATTCATGAATAAAGAGAAGATCTATTTCATTAATTTGACAGTGAGGATATTCATGTAAACAACAAGACCAATTCATTATCAGCAGTTTCATCATCTATATGTTTTAGAATAGATACTCTTTCATGGTTTGATGCGGAACGTGTGATGCAGTTACCAAAATTACTAGTTCAGCTTTCCCAACACCGACATACTACCCACACAATGTCTACGGAGCCTTTAATAGATTCAAATGAGTACGATGATAGTACTAGCAATAAGGCCCCAGCTACACCTCAAAACATAATACATAAGGACAAAAGTTCTACGACCCAGAATGAGGTGGGGATATCCAAGACAGTTGGGAAGAGGGTGTACCGCTATCAATGATCAAAGCCGCCTGCTGTGGAACCACCTCCATCTATTAAAGATGCAGCGCTCCCAGCAAAAGAGACGTTAGTACATGTGGAATAGTACTAGTATGAATGACTAAGCACCCTCTCAATAGAACGAATGATAAAACAAGAATGGACAATCATAAAATCAATGGGAGTCTCAAACAGTACCCAAAACGTCAAGTTAGGAACAAGACAAGTTTTCAAGTGATTTCCATATTTTAAGTTGGGAGATCTTTAGTACCGATATGCCGCCATTTACAATTTCGATTTCAATTTCCAAAACAGTCACCACCATCTGTGCGGTATGGCATCCGATCACGACCCGATCGGCTAGGCCGTTTGGTGTCCGAAATTGAGAGTTAGGGTGTAGAATCTTTCCTCTAGGATGAAGACCTAGTGCGTTTCCCTTGTTAATCTTCCAAGATTTTGAGCAAGAATTGAAGAATAAATTGTTGAGGAACCCTCTCCCACTCTAGAGCACTCTCTCACTCTCAAAATACCAGGTTTTTACTTAAGAAATGGTCCATAGCGTCTATATAATGGAATAGGGTCGGCTTATAAAAACCAGAAAAATGAAGTTCCCGAACCCAATTTGCGGTCGCATATGCGACCGCATAATGCTTCTGCGGTTTGCAAAATGTCCCTCTGGAGCTGTTGGGTATGCGGCCGTTCTACGGTCCGCATATCGATTCTGAGGTCGCAAAGCGAACGGCAGAATCTCCTCTCGTAATTCCTCATATAGATCCTGCGATGCAATCGGCGGCCTGCAAAGTAATTTTGCGACCGCATAATGGAATCATAATGGCCCACAAATTTTCTCAAGTTCCTGCTTCACTCTGCGGCCATTCTGCGGCACACTGAATGATTCTGCGGCCGCATAGTGGGCCGCAGAAATGCCTTTTTTTGCCAACATTTTCCTTTAACTCCCTAGCGCACTGTTCGACCCAAATAGTCCGTACCGCGGCGAGCTTGCAAACCGCGAAGAATTCCTACCATCATCAAACATATTAGCCTGCCTCACGATTATGGAACCTTGTGTTTCATGTGAAAATTTACGGGACCTTACATCCTCCTCCACTTAAGATCATTTGTCCTCGAATGAGGGACTGAATCAGTCATTACAAAACAACATGACCCAGCTGTTACTTCACTCACTAGCAGTCCCAATTTTTGACTAACTCCCCAAATTCCCAAAAATTTCGATAGAGTTTCCGTTGTAACTGGGCCGATCCACCTGTCAGAGAATCCTAGAAACCAATCCTAACAGTATGTACATAATCCAATGATGCAACATAATATGAAGCAACACCAACCATGGCCTCACAAGCAATGTATTACTAGAAAGGAAATATCCTGAGCATAAACTATACAAGTGATACACAGTTCATAGGAAGTAATTTAATAGAAACTATTATAAAGCTATTAAAACAAATTAGGGTACTTCTTTTTCAGTTCTTCCTCGGCCTCCCAGGTGGCCTCTTCAACCTGCTGGTTTCCGCCATAACACTTTCACGGAGGCAATTTCTTTATTTCTTAGCTTTCGGACTTGCCTATCAAGAATGGCAATTGGAATTTCTTCATAGGTCAGTTCTATTAACCTCAACAGTCTCTACTAGCACAATAACCGACGGATCTCCAACTACCTACTTCAACATAGACACATGGAACACCGGGTGCACTAAGGACATCTCAGGTAATAGCTCAAGCTTGTACGCCACCACACCAATCCTCAGAATGATTCTGTACGGTCTGACAGACCTCGGAATCAATTTCCCTTTCTTCCCAAATTGCTTTACACCCTTCATGATGGAAACCTTCAAGAATACCCAATCATCTTTTTTGAACTTCAAATCCCTACGACGAACATCCGAATAGGACTTCTTATGACTCTGAGCAGTCTTCAACCGCTCCTTAATGATTTTAACTCTCTCCATAGCCTGATGCACGAGGTCTGGCCCTATCAACTCTACTTCCTCAATCTCGAACCACCCAATGGGAGATCTACATCTCCTACCATATAAAGCCTCGAACAATGCCTTCCGAATGCTAGAATGATAACTATTGGGCTAGCCAAATTATGTGAGTGGAAAATGGTCATCCCAGATACCTTTGAAGTCAAGAACACAAGCGCTCAACATATCATCAAGCGTCTGAATTGTCTGCTCTGCAAAGGCTGTACTAAGATTCACCTGAGTACCCAAAACTTGCTGAAATGTCATCCAAAAATTAGCCATGAACTATGCCCCCCGATCAGAAATGATAGAAACTGGAGTGCCATGCAACCTGACTATTTCTTTGATATACAACTGCGCATACTATTTCGCTATTTCGGTAGCCTTAACTAGCAAGAAGTGTGCTGATTTCGTGAGTCGATTCACAATAACCCAAATTGAGTCAAAATTACGAGGAGTGCGAGGTAGTCCTACCACAAAGTCCATATTAAACGTTTCCCACTTCCACATTGGAATTTCTGTGTTTTGTGCCAACGCACCGGGCCTTTGGTGTTCGGCCTTCACTTGCAAAACAATTTGGGCATCTTGCCACAAAGTCCGCTATATTCTTCTTCATATAATTCCACCAATAGACTTCCTTAAGATCATGATACATTTTTGTAGAACCTGGATGCACGAACTACCTAGCAGTGTCAGCCTCGGTCATGATTCTTTCCCGGAGACCATCTACATCTAGTACACACAGTCGCCCTCGGTACACTATCACGAAGGAGTCGAGGAAAGGCTTGAAGACCCGATTCATAAGATTCATGAAAGTTGCGGGGTCATTTGTTATCCCGATAGACATTACCAGAAATTCAGAATGCCTATACCCGGTCCTGAAAGCAGTTTTTAGAATATCCATATCTTCATTTGGTGATACCCAGATCCTAAATCGATCTTGGAGAAGTACTTAGCACGATGCAATTGATTAAACAAGTCATCTATCATTGGTAGTTGGTACTTATTCTTGATTGTGACCTTGTTAAGATACTGATAGTCAATACACATTCTCAGCAACCCATCCTTCTTTCTTACAACAAGGACCGGTGCGACCCAAGGTGACACACTCGGTTGGATGAAACCCTCTTCGAACAAATCCTTCAACTGTTCTTTCAGCTCCCTTAACTCGGCTGGTGCCATTCTGTAAGGTGGAATAGATATAGGTTGTGTCCTTGGCATCACATCAATTCCAAAATCAATCTCCCTTTCTGGTGGGATTCCAGGGAGTTCATCAGGAAGGAGCTCCAGAAATTCATTCACCACCGGCACAGACACTAGTGTGTGCCTTAGCATCGATGTCCGTAACCCGAACCAAGTGGTAGATACATCCCTTGTTAATCATCTTCCCGCTTCCATTCAACATCTGGCTCATTTGGAACATATCGAGTCCGGATTTTTATTCCAAGTGTTGGTTTAGGTTCGTTGTGTCATTTATGACTTGTGCGCAAATTTTTGAGCTCGTTCGGGATTGGTTTGAAATTATTCGGCATTAGTTTTAGAAGTTGAATGTTAATGGATTCTATAAGATTGAATTGGGGTGTGATTCTTAGAATTGATGTTCTTTGATGTTAATATCATCACACCTACGGTGGGCTTGGCCGCTGGTGTGGCTGGGAGATCGCAGAAGCGAAGGAAGCTGACCAAGGGGAAGGTGGCAGGTGCGGACAGGTGGGCACAGGTGCGCACCCGCAAAAGCGGTAAGTTGTCCGTAGAAGCAAAATCCAGGGGATCCTTGAGGGACCGCAGATAAGGTCAGGCTCCGTATATGCGAAAGCGCATATGTGCTCTTAGGCCATAGAAGCGCAAGCGTAGGTGCACTTTTTTTTCGCAGAAGCGAAATGTCAGAGTTAGTGAAGGCCGCACCTGCGATGGATTTTTTCATAGGTGCAAAGTCACATATGCGACAGAGAGGCCACAGAAGTAGAATAACTATGCAAAAATAGAGAAGATCGAGGGTTAGAGTTATTTTTCACGGCAATCAAGCTCGGCAAAACATGAATAGAGCCAGTCCATCCATATTATCACATCAAAATCAACTATCCCCAATTCAATAAGATCGGGCATGGTGTCCCGACCATGCACCGTGACAACCCAATCGCTATAAATGCATGCCGCCACAATAGACTCACCAACCGCAGTGACATAGGACAAATTGGAACCAGGATCAATAAGAGCATACACATCATGACATTGTACAGTCAATATACTTGTGACTACATCTGGAGAAGCCTCTGGCGCCCACTCATAGCATAGAAACGGCTAGGTCCTCCCGAACTCTGCGTACCACCCTTAGCTGCACCCCACCTTGCCGATGCTAGAGTGCCTCGGGCTGCAGGAGGTGTTGCGGACGTAGTAGTTGCAGAACTAGTTGGCTATGTTGTATCCCTTCCCACACCTTGGCGGGGCAAACAACAATCTCTCTGAATGTGACCCCTCAATTCGCACCCGTAGCATATGGGTATGTCCATGCAATAGATTCCCAAGTGCATCTTCCCACACCTAGGGCATGGGGGCCTCCGCTGCTGCTGAAATCTCCCACCAGACCGACCCTGCTTGTAGGTCCCCCTGTCGTTACATCCTCCTCCTCTTAAAACAAATGATCATCCACCAACGAGTATAGAGACATACCTGAAGTGATGAAAAGATGAGGATAACGAATACGCATATCATGCTCGGCCTCCCAAGTCACGTCCTCGACTGGTTGAACCTCCCCCCCCCATTGAACCTTCACAAAAGCAATGTTCTTTGATCTCAACTTTCAAACCTATTTGTCCATGATGGCCACTGACTCCTCAACATAAGTCAAAAACTTGTCGAATTGAACTGAGATGAAGTCTAAAACATAGGACGGATCACCGTGATGCTTTCGGAGCATGGAAACATGGAACACCAGGTGAGCTGCAGATAAGCTAGGTGGCAATGCAAGCTTGTAGGCCACCTCTCCCACTCTCTCAAGGATCTCAAAAGAACCGATATATATAGGGCTCAACTTGCCCTTCTTCCCGAACCTCACCACACCCTTCATGGGTGAAACCCATTGCAAAACCCTCTCTCCAATCATAAATGCTACATCACAATCGGCATAACTCTTCTGCCTAGACTATGCTGTACGAAGCCAACCCTGGATCAACATGACTTTCTCCAAGGAATCTCGAACCAAATCGGTGCCCAACAACCTAGCCTCATCTAACTCAAACTAACCAACTGGAGAACGGCACTGCCTCCCATATAGGGCCTCAAAAGGAGCCATCTGAATATTCGATTGGTAACTGTTGTTGTCGTGATCTCTGCAAGCGGCAAGAACTGATCCGAAGAACTTCCGAAATCCATAATACAGGCACGTAGCATATCATCTAAGATCTGAATGGTGCACTCAGACCGTCCGTCCATCTGGGAGTGAAATATTGTACTCAACTCCACCCGTGTGCCTAACTCACATTGTACGGGTCTCCAAAAGTGCGATGTAAACTGCATGCTCCGTTCAGAGATAATGGATACCAGCACGCCATGAAGTCAAACAATCTCGTGAATATAGATCTGAGTCAGCTGCTCTGAAGAATAGGTAGTCACAGCCGGAAAGAAATGAGCCAACTTGGTCAACCTATCCACAATCACCCATACAACATCAAATTTCTTCAAAGTCCGTGGGAGTCCAACAAAGATGCCTGTGGTAACACACTCCAATTTTCCTTCGGGAATCCCAAATCTCTTAAGCGAACTGCCCGACCTCTGATGCTCATATTTCACTTACTGACAATTCAGGCACTGGGCCACATACTCCACTATGTCTTCCTTCAATCTCCTCCACCAATAGTGCTGCCTCAAATCATGATATATCTTAGCGGCACCCAGATGAAAGGAGTACAGTGAACTGTGAGCCTCCTCAAGGATCAATTCACATAACCCATCTACATTGGGCACACATAATCGGCCCTACATATGCAACACCCCGTCATCTCCAATAGAAACCTCCTTGGCATCACTGTATTGTACCGTGTCCATAAGGACAAGCAAATGGGGGTCGTCATAGTAACACTCTCCGATGCGCTCATATAAAGAAGACTGACAAACCACGCAAGCAAGAACCCAACTGGTCTCCGAAACATCTAATCTGACAAACTGATTGGCCAAGGACTGAACATCTATGGCTAGTGGCCTTTATGCTGCTGGTAGATATGCCAAACTACCTATACTCTCCGCCTTTTCAGTCAAGGTATCGGCCACTAGATTAGCCTTCCCGGGATGATACAAAATAATGATATAGTCTTTAAGCAACTCTAGCCATCTCCGCTGCCTTAAATTAAGATCTTTTGTGCTTTAACGTATGCTGGAGACTCCGATGGTCAGTATAGACCTCACATGGGACACCGAATAGATAATGCCTCCAAATCTTCATGGCATGAACAATAGCTTGCAATGCCAAGTCGTGAATACGATAATTCTTCTCATGAACCTTTAGCTGCCGAGACGGTAGGCAATCATCCACCGCCTTGCATCAACATTGCGCCAATGCCCAGCATGGGACGGACCACAATACAGAGTGTATGACCCCGAACCCATTGGCAACACCAACACTAGGGCTGTAGTCAAAGTATTCTTTAGCTTTTGGAAGCTTGCTTCACACTCCTTAAACCATCTGAAAGGAGCACCATTCTAGGTCAATCTGGTCATAGGCGTTGCAATAGATGAGAAGCCCTCTACGAAATGGCGGTAAAATCCGGCCAAACCAAGAAAACTCCAAATCTCAGGAGATAATGGTGCTCTGGGCCAACTCAAAACTACCTTAATCTTCTTCGGATCTACTTTGATGCCCTCACTCGATACCACATGACCCAAAAATGCCACTGAATCGAGCAAGAATTCACACTTCGAGATTTTCGCATATTTCTTGTCTCTCAAGGTCTGGAGCACAATCCTCAAATAGTGCTTATGATCCTCTCAACTGCGAGAGTACACTAAGATGTCATCAATAACTACAGTAATGAATGAATCAAGATATGGCTGGAATACACGGTTCATTGTGTGCATAAATGTTATTGGGTGTTGGTCAGACCAAATGACATCACAAGGAACTCATAGTGACCATACTGAGTCCTGAAGGCAGTCTTCAGAATATCCGAATCCCAAATCTTCAGTTGATGATACCTTGACCTCAAATAAGTCTTTGAGAACACTCTAGCACACTGTAGCGGGTGAAATAAGTCATCAATGTGTAGCAATGGGTACTTGTTCTTCCCTGTAAGGCTTACCAGTGGCGTCCAAATCAAATTCGATCCTCGCGCAGTAGGTGGATAACCTCGTAAAAGTCCACCATAAACCTATCCATGACACATACAATCAGCCGTCAACCAATTAACATACCTTCACCGTCCGCAACCAAGGAACAATCTACTTTTAAGAACCCTCCTAGTCTTCATATACCTAGAAAACAAGAATCTTTCCGCCTGATCCCAAATCGACCACTCAAATGATTGACACATCCCTCATACGCAATCATCTCACGAGAAATACTTCCCTTTTTCTTACATGCCATATAGCAATGTATGAACATCAGTAGTCGATAAGTCATGTACTTACGGTAATACCAATCAAGCATCCGCTAGTCAAAACTCACTGCGCTTTCTAAAATGCGCACCCTTTTAGGGTGATACCAGATAGTGCCGGCATTCTTTAAAACATCTGAAATCATCAATTCTATCTAGAACTCCTGACCTTCCTTTCGAACGGAACTGCAAACTTGTACATGCAATGAATGCCACGTCACACTGCATCTATTATGATGCAAATAAATTTGATCAAGTGTTATCAATGCCATCTATGAACAAGACAAGAAAAGGCGTTGGTTAGCCTTGGAGAAGATCGAAGCGTCCATAAATCTTGCTGTGGACGAATCTTCTGTTGAAGATGTACATTTGTGTTTATGTTGTATTATTATGTAGTTATTGAAGACATTAATTCTTACTTGTTTGGTCCTGCGTGACTATTTCTTAAACTTAGCTAGATTGTGGCCTTTTTATTAATTAGTTGTTTCCTAGTTGATTTAGGTTAGCGAGTTATTCTTTTCCTAGTTGATTTAGGTAAACGCTCATTCTATATAAGCCTAAACACTTCATTATTTTGATACCTTTTGACATTATTATCAATCAAAACCCGGCAGCACATTGCTCCCAAAATCGTGTGAATTAACTTGTCCAATTTTGGTGTGATTCAAAATTGAACTTGTTCCTTTGTTTGATCGAACAGTTTGTAAGACCACTGTTGTCTTGAGGGTTGTTCGTAGAGTATAGGTACTCCGTGACTTCATCAAGAAGGTAAGTAGACTAGTTCCTACTTGTTGTCTTGATAGTTCATTGAGCGTCTTGCTTCTATCTTTTGTTTTCTTATTTCCGCGTTTAATATTGCATCAGTTGGTATCAGAGCTTGGAAAGGGTTTGTTTCTACAATCCCAATCCTGTTCTTCGTGCCTTAGTTTTAGGTTCTAATTCTTAAATTTCGTTTTACAAGAAAAAAAAACGTGAAAAAAAAAAGAAAAAGAAAGAAAAACCAAAAATTTGTGTTGTTGAAGTTCTTGAAGAGTTTTACGTTGTTCTTGAAGAGGTTCTTGAATCCTCAAACGTTCCTAACGAGATTGCCTTGAATTCCTGAAGTTCTTGAACTTTAATTTGTTGTTCTTGAAGATTTTGGTTGAAACACGTGGGAGAGGGCCTAAGAAGTGTTAGGGAGGCCAAATTTGAGGAGGAGAATAGGAAACTCTAATTCTAGTCCAAGAAGGAAACAACTCCCAATCC
>MCJB01048040.1:0-37800 GCA_002018475.1 Nicotiana obtusifolia
GCCTGTTACCTGATCAATAGGAGTCCATCAGTTCCATTGGCGTTTGACATCCCAGAGAGAGTTTGGACCAACAAGGAAGTGTCCTACTCGCATCTGAAGGTGTTCGGTTGCAGAGCTTTTGCACATATACCAAAGGAGCAGAGAACAAAGCTGGATGATAAATTTGTTCCCTGCATATTCATCGGATATGGAGATGAAGAGTTCGGATACAGATTGTGGGATCCTGTAAAGAAGAAGGTCATTAGAAGCAGAGATGTAGTCTTCCGAGAAAGTGAAGTTGGAACTGCTAATGATATGCCAGAGAAGGCCAAGAATGGTATAATTCCTAATCTTGTTACTATTCCTTCTACTTCTAACAATCCCACAAGTGCAGAAAGTAGGACCGACGAGGTTGCCGAGCAGGGGGAGCAACCTGGTGAGGTTATTGAGCAGGGGGAGCAACTTGATGATGGTGTCAAGCAAGTGGAGCACCCCACTTAGGAAGAAGAACAACCTCAACCTCTGAGGAGATCAGAGAGGCCAAGGGTAGAGTCATGCAGGTAACCTTCCACAGAGTATGTCGTCATCAGTGATGAAGGGGAGCCAGAAAATCTTAAAGAGGTGTTGTCCCATCCAGAAAAGAACCAGTGGATGAAAGCCATGCAAGAAGAGATGGAATCTCTACAGAAAAATAGCACGTACAAGCTGGTTGAACTTCCAAAGGGTAAAAGACCACTCAAATGCAAATGGGTCTTTAAACTCAAGAAAGATGGAAATGACAAGCTGGTGAGATACAAAGCTCGATTGGTGGTAAAAGGCTTCGAGCAGAAGAAAGGTATTGATTTTGACGAAATTTTTTCACCTGTTGTCAAAATGACTTCTATTCGAACAATCTTGAGTTTAGAAGATAGCCTAGATCTTGAAGTGGAGCAGTTGGACGTGAAAACTGCATTTCTTCACGGAGATTTGGAAGAGGAGATCTATATGGAGCAGCCAGAAGGATTTGAAGTAGCTGAAAGGAAACACATCGTGTGCAAACTGAATAAGAGTCTTTATGGGTTGAAACAGGCACCAAGGCAGTGGTACAAGAAGTTTGACTCATTCATGAAAAGTCAAACTTACACAAAGACATATTCTGATCCATGTGTATACTTCAAAAGTTTTTTTGACAATAACTTTATTATTTTGTTGTTGTATGTGGATGACATGTTAATTGTAGGAAAAAACAAGGAGCTGATCGCAAAGTTGAAGAGAGATTTGTCCAAGTCATTTGATATGAAAGACTTGGGCCCAGCACAACAAATTCTGGGTATGAAGATAGTTCGAGAGAGAACAAGCAGAAAGTTGTGGCTATCTCAGGAGAAGTACATTGAACGTGTACTGGAACGCTTCAACATGAAGAATGCTAAGCCAGTCAGCACACCTCTTGCTAGTCATCTAAAGTTGAGCAAGAAAATATGTCCTACAACAGTGGAGGAGAAAGGAAGCATGGCTAGAGTTCCTTATTCTTCAGCAGGCGGAAGCTTGATGTATGCAATGGTATGCACCAGACCTGATATTGCTCATGCAGTTGGTGTTGTTAGCAGATTCCTTGAAAATCCTGGAAAGGAACATTGGGAAGCAGTCAAGTGGATACTCAGGTACCTATGAGGTACTGTAGGAGACTGCTTGTGTTTTGGAGGATCTGATCCAATGCCGGTGATACTGATAATAGAAAATCCACTACTGGATATCTATTTACTTTTTCAGGGTGAGCTATATCATGGCAGTCTAAATTACAGAAGTGTGTTGCACTTTCAACAACTGAAGCAGGATACATTGCTACAACAGAAACTGGCAAGGAGATGGTATGGCTTAAGCGGTTTCTTCAAGAGCTAGAATTGCATCAAAAAGAGTATGTCGTCTATTGTGACAGTCAAAGTGCAATAGACTTGAGCAAGAACTCCATGTACCATGCAAGAACAAAGCATATAGATGTGAGATATCATTGGATTCGTGAGCAGGTGGAGAACGAATCTTTACAGGTCAAAAAGATTCACACGAGTGAAAATCCTGCTGATATGTTGACCAAGGTGGTACCAAGAGACAAGTTCGAGCTATGCAAAGAACTTGTCGGCATGCACTCAAATTAGAAGACAATGCTACCTCCTCTAGATGAATGAGACTGGAGGGGGAGATTGATAAGTTCCATCTCATTCAAAAGCCAAAGTAATTGGCATGTGTTTTGTTGAATTTCTTTGGTTGGTAGCCTACTTTGTTGAATTTCTTTGGTTGGTAGCCAACCTTGTTGAATGTCTTTGGTTGGTAGCCAACTTTGTTGAATGTCTTTGGTTTGTAGCCAACTTTGTTGACATTGAAGAAAAAGAAGGAAAAGTGTGTACAAATTGTCAAATATAGTAGGCTTTGGACAGTGAGGCTTTGGCTATAAAAGGAGAGCTTCAACTCTCATTTCTACACACCAACAAAGAGAGAAAGAAAGAGTGAGGTTTCACAGACAAGTCTGTGAGGAAAAATAGAGAGTGAGCGATATTATAGTGAGGTGAGAATATCAAAAGAAGGTTGTTTCTTTTGAGCGTTGTTGTGGTCTTTAGAGTATTTTACTCGAATCTACAAAGTGTAAAATTCCTTGCTATAGTGATATCTGTTGCTCGTCTCGGGCCGTGGTTTTTTCCCTTATTCAGAAGGGTTTTCCACGTAAAAATCTTGGTGTCACTGTCACTCTTTTATTCTTGTTAATTACTGTATCTCGGTGCTACGTTATTATTCCGCTTTTATTACTGTGAATATTATTTCTGTAGGGGGTTTATTCCCAACAGTTATTCCGGTGCCTCCTCAAGTTTCGCCAAGCAGACTTACAGGTAAAAATGCAGGATTCTTCGAAAAAGCGCGGGCTGACTCGGAGACCTGGGACCTTGGCTTAGTAATGAATGAAGGGAAGCTCTTCGAGCTTTCTCCGCCAGCGGCTTATGTAGTGGTCGGCCTTATAAAGCTCGCTAAGCCTCGCTTCCCTCTCCTCTTCACTTATTAATTAAGTGGAAAATAGTCGTCGGCATTCTATAAGCGACTTGACCGAGTCTACGAAGCTTTGCTTTTCTTGTAGTCGGCCCGTAATGCCTCCCTTTTAGGATATACTATTAACCATGCGGTTTGATTATAGTATTATATTTTATTTTATTTTGGTACATTGTTTATTTATTTATTTAATTCAATGAAATCTTAATTTAAATAGATCATTTATTCATATGTGTGCCCTTTACTTATATAGTAGACGATTTAGTGTATGGAGCTTTCGCTCATGCGCGGAAGATTAAATTGTCAGTTCTTATAAGTTATAAAATTAATGTTCACAATCAAATATGAAACTGGGCAAAGTATCTTGATGATTGTAGCATAAGATTAAATTATAATCTATCTTGATTATGGGAATGGTTTAGTTCCAACTTATGCTAGTATATTTTTGTGTATTGGACGGACAAAGTAAAGATAAGTGTTCTTGTGCTTAATATATAAAACTACCTCTTTAGCTCATTGAATGTTCTTAGACTCTTAATCTTGATATGATTGTTATGATCAATGTGCTTCGTTCATTATTTTGATTTATTAAAAGGTACGACTCAACTGAGAGTTAATACATTCCTGGTAAATTGGATAATGGCAAAGTGCATTTGTGAAATAACAATTAATTGATAGAATTCGTGTCTTGACCTTGAGATTGATGATACCCCTTTATAGATGCTTGAAAGTTTTCATGTGAAAACCCTGCAGCTAGATTTTGTATCCGTCACATGAAATGAGTTAAGCGGAAGTATAAAGGATTAAATTAGCAGATGAATTAAATTTTCAGTAATTTAATTTATTTGATTGGTGTCTGTAGTCTTAACACAGGGAGTTAAATAAGTTTTTAATGAATGATTTTGAAATTAAACAGAGGAGTGCAATTACAGTTTTCTAGTGGAATAAATTGTAATTTATTGTGGTAGGATTAATTCATTCATATTCCGAATTAATAGCACAATAGGAAGCCTCGTTATTAAATCGCTGGTCCCTGATGTGCCTGAATATTCTAGAACAAGGAAATTAAAAAGTAAAAACAGTATCCTTGGTGGGTTAGGAGACTGATACACGTTTTTTGCTAGGGTTTACCTTAAAAACGTGGGTATATAAAGAAAGCAATTAAACCATAAGGATGATCATTCTTCTTTAGCCAAAATACTTACCACTCAAGTATTACGTTTGTAGAACTTCAGATACACAGCAGAAGATCATAGACCTGGAAAGCACGAACGCTATTGAAGACTATGATCTTGTATGCTTGCTTCCGTTGCGTTTATATGCGTATTATCTATCAAAAACTCCATTCGGGTCAACTGTCCATATTGGCTAGTTATCTGTACCTTGATGGATCTCAATCCTATGATATCGTTGATAAAATTGTTAGGGAGAACATCTCTGAGCTTAGAAACAATCCATCATGTCACCAAAGAAGTTATTCACAAGAATTTTTCTGGGAGCATTTTGGTAGTGAATCAGCTTTGCCAAGGCTCCTTTACCTGACCAATTATCCCACCAAAAGGACATACTTCCTTTACCTATCTTCCACAGGATAAATTCCTCTACATCTTCTTTGATATCCATTAGCCTTTTCCAGTTATGAGATTGGCCATAAGACCATTTCATGAGAACTGGATGTTTCCTTTTGTAGTACTTAGCTTCAAGAAAATTTCTCAGAAGACTAGGCTTGGTCCTGAAGTTCCACCATGCCTTAGTAAAAACGTTTTACAAAAATCATTCAATGATCTTAAACATACTCCACCTTCTTGAGTAGGAAAACAGAGATCAGTCCATGATTTCCTGTGGAACTTGTTTTTGTGCTCTTCCTTACCCCAAAACAAATCAGCAATAATCTTCTCAATTTGGGAAAGGATAGTTTAAGGTGGGTATAAAACAGACAACAGACGCAAAGGCAGTGAGTGAAGGACTGAATATATCAGGACAGCTTTGCCACCATAAGTTAGGAGTTTTCCGTGCCACCCTTGCATTCTGTTAAAAATTTTAGCAACCACGTTGTTGAAAAAAACTACTTTCTTCCGACCAACATAAATAGGACATCCCAAGTATTGCATAGGGAATTGAAGATTGGGGAAATCAGTAATATTCTCAACCTCAGTGATAAAAGATTCAGGGAAGTTAGAGGAGACATAGAAGCCATATTTTCTCTTATTGATCATTTGGCCTGAGATTCTTTCATGTGTCTAGTTTAGACATCATCATCTTCAAGGATAAAAGATCATCTGAGGAAAATAAAATGGTGTCATATACACAACACAAATGATTAATTAAAGGGCCCTTTCTCTCGGATGAATATGGGATAAATCCCTCCGCAGGTAACTGGTTCATCAATCTAGATAGTAGCTCAGGTTCAAGAACATATAAATAAGGGGACAAAGGATCACCCTACTTGATACCTCTAGTGGATTTAAAGAACCCATCTCTTGTTCCATTCAAATTGATTGAGTATCAATTACTAGATATAAGCCTCCAGATTCTACCAATATGTTTCAGCACCATGCATAAATAACTCCAATCCACCATGTCATAAGCCTTGGTCATGTCAAGTTTCATGACGACATTACCAATTCGTGAAGATTGATTAATGTTGTGCACCATCTCTTGAGTCAACATGATATTCTCAGTTAAGGATCTTCCTTTGATAAGCCAGTCTGCTATGGAGAAATAAGATTCTGCATTAGAGGAGCAAGCCTCCGGTTCATCAATCTTGAAGTAATCTTGTTTGAGAAATTGCTAAGGCTGATTAGCCTTAACTTCGTGAAATGTTGAGGAGATTCCACTTTAGGAATCATGACAAGACATGTGTGAGTGAGAACTCTTGGTAATGGGGTACCTGCAAAAAAAATCAAGTATCATTAGTAGTAAATCCTTCTTTATGGCCTCCCAACATTTGTGGTAAAATTTCCCAGAGACCCCATCTGGTCTAGGAGCACTGTGAGTGCTCATGGAGAAAATAATCTCTTTCAGTTCCTCCATGGAAGGTTGGGCTAATAGTCAAATAAGGTGATGATTTAGCCTTCTCATTCAAAAATGGACTTGGTTGCGTCTGTCTGGTATATCTTTTCTTATCCGATGAGGGTTTTTAAGTGGTCTCCTTACTTTAGAGCTAACGTAGAATCATCAATAGTTCCAGTCTGCATTTCTCTACAAGTTGATCGCTGAGGAAAAATATCATAGCCCCCTTGAGTCAATAAGAATAGCAGAATTCCGCTTTAAAAAACCTTACCTTAAATGTGTCGAAATTGAAATTATCTCATTAGCGGTAATGATACTGTTAATGAAATATGCATACAATAGCGGATTTCGTTCTATTAAATTCACTATCCATTATGGTCTGATACATACAAATAACGAACGAGCCGACTTTACAGCAGGAAACTTCTTCATTTACAATCCTTGGAATACAATTCAGAATAGAAAGGTCCTTTTGTGCATCATCCTTAGTGAATTGTTTTTCAAAAAAATTGACAGCTTCTTGAGCAATATTATCCTTTCTTCTTCAATCCAGCTCCCACTCTCACTCATCATTTTGGTTAGAGTTAGTCTTCTCTTTTTCCCTTTGACTACAGAGTGAAAAAACTTGGAGTTCACTTCTCCTTCCACAAATCATTTTATTTCTGATTTCTGCCTCCAAAAAGCTTCCTCCTTTTTGTAAGCCATAACCAATTCTGCATAGCCTGATTAAGAGCACTTTATTAGCCACTGAATTGTCATTAATGAACTTCTCTTCTATATGAGAAACTTTTTCTTCCAAAACCTTCACAGGAATAAATATGTTACCAACTGTATTTCTAGAGCCAGTCCTAACCATGTCTATTGCGATCTATAAGTAACATTCGTCTATTGTGATTTATAAGTCGCATTAATCAGGTACAAATTCATGCATTACGATTTATAAGTCCATCCACCAATAGCGCTTTATAAGTCCGTTAATTGCGATTTATAAGTCGTCTTCATGCTTTGGTTTATAAGTCGAATCCACACATGAAGATTCATAAATCCCATCTATTATATGTGGCATTCATGCATTGTGATTTATATGTAATATTCTTGCATTGCGATTTAAGTCGCATTCATCGTGATTTCTAAGTCGCATTCGCGTATTGCGATTTGTAAGTCGCATTAATTGATTACAATTTATAAGTCGCATTTATCAATTGCAAATTTATAGGTAACATTTGTCAATTGCAATTATAAATCGCATCCGCAACAGCCAAAAACGCAAGAAGCAGTTCCTCTATGGGAAATTGAAAACATCAGAGTAAGTTGTGGCTTATAAATAGGAAAATAAGGCTTTAGCACACTAGGGGTCGTTGCTGACCCAACCGAAGGTTGTTTAAGAGCACTAAGGGCGACTAATGGTTGCTTCGCTTGCACCACTAGAATCGTTCTGGTACTTTGAATTGTTACCAATAATAATGTAAAAAACATTCCTAAAACTAAGGGATGCGATATCTTTTTATAAGTCGCATTCGTCACTTGCGATTTGTAAGTTGCATTTATCAATTGCAATTATAAGTTGCATTGTCAAATGCGTTTTATAAGTCAGTATTTATCAATTGCAATTTATAAATCCCATTTTCAAGTGCGATTTATAAAAATTGACAAATTTGAATTATAAATTGCAATTGACAAATCTGACATATAAATGCATTTGTTATTCTTTTCTAAAATTTATTATTTGCGCTATCCTTCATCTGTTAGTCGCAACTTAAGTACGTATTTTGGGGAAATTAATACATAGCAAAAGCATTAATTGGCCAAAAGTACAATCTTTTGGGGGAATTTTTTTCCAAAAGTTAACCTATTTGCTTCTCATTTTCCTTTACTTGTCCCATCTCTAAGCTACACAATTAAGGTTTCTTATGGTAAATAGCTTTTATTTAGGTAATAATAATATGAAGTGAAGTTTTTACACATTATTTTTCTAAAGCATTTTTTGAAAAAAAGATTAGCTAAACATTGAATTATGTTTAGTTTGTCATATAATTTGGCCAAATACAATCAATTACTTTCCAAAATACTTATTTTAAACTCAAAGTAATTTTAAAATGAAATCACTTTTTGAAGTATGGTAACGATAAGGGTAGTCGAAAGCTTACAATTTAATTAGGATAAACAGTCAAAAATAACTATTATTATACATATATTTTAATTTTATTTATCCTCTATTGTATTTTGATGCAATTTATATATTTACTAGTATTAGTAAACTATCTTGTATTTATCATTGATTCTAATAGAACTCAAACTTGTATCTCTAAGTTTTTTAACACAAGATATGACTTACCCTTGAAAATAACATGGATGGTATGATTAAGATATTCCTTAGGGTAGTTTTGTACAAACACAAATAATGCGGGGATTAGTAATGCATGTATTAGTAATGCAGGTATTGTAATGCTGAGATTATTTTTTATCAAGTGTTTGGTTTATTGTATTAAAAATTAGCTATGTAATGTATAATCTAAGCTTGTGTTTGGTTAAAAACTGTATAAAATCTTCTTTACAATTGTATCCTTGAATATTTTTCTTTCTGTATATAAGGAAATTTCGGAAAAGTGTTTGAGGGATGGTATAATAGTTTTAGGATCTTATCGAGGTATAGTTAATGCAGGGATTAGTAATCCTTCATTTTCTTGGCATTAGCTAAGTTCTTTATAAGTAATCCATCTATTGGGTATGCATAAATTAAATTAAACAACCAAATATTATATTAAACGGATTAAATTTTTATATAAAAATTATTTTAATTAGTACAACCTAGCAAATAACAAATTATTACGGTACCGAAAGCATAGTTCGTCCCTTTGTATTTCCTGGTAAAAGATACTATTAAAACTGCACACAACAATACAATTCCGGTGTTTTTTCTCAATTGAAAAAATTTGTCAGTGCATTGAGTTGCAGAATGAGGTCGTCATCATCGTCAAAGCAAGCTGCAGATAACAGTCGTGGTATTAGCGGTCACCTATTGACCCTTCATCAACGCCTTTACCATGCTCTCAATCTTGGCACTAGGTAAAATTTCTTACTCATACAATATACGGGAATTGATTGCGTATTTGAATGTAATTATGGACCTGAATAGAGAAAATTAGGCATAGATTAGATGATTCGTATTGTGGACCCAAACTAGTTTTGATATTGAGGCATAATTGATAGATGGATTGATTGGAGACTCATACAACATTGTAATTTTGAACTTTTGGGCTCCAATGTTTATTTAAGCCGTATGAAATTTATTCCTCCTACAAATAGTAATGTATTGGAGCTCCCATGGCTTTGATGAACCAATTCTGGTATTTAAATGGAGAAGAGTAGAGAGTTAGGCTCATTTTCTGCTGAGTTTCCAAGCTAGAAACAAGATATTTCTTGGTCATAAAAAATAGCAGAGGTGCGCGGAAGTTGGCCTGGACACCGAGAAAAGAAAAAGTAATGAGATAGGATGTGGATTTCTCATCATAGGTAAGTGATAATTGTTTCCTTATGTATGTAGTATCGGATCCCATCTGTCTCAGTATGCTGATGGGAGGTAGCAGGTACTCGGTCGAATAGTCGAGGTGTGCTCAAGCTGAATCGGCCACCACCATCATCAAAAGAAAAGAAAAAAGCATGTAATCTGGGATTGAATCTGTTTATGCTTGGTTCTGAGGCTCTTTTGGATTCAACAAAGACACTTATGATTGGTTGGGCTGCAATTGGATTAAAAGAGGATATATATTGGAGTCCCTGCTGCTTCATGACACTCCATATTTACCTTTATAAACTTTATGCAGCGGAGCTAGCTGAATCTTTTGGTTACCACTAGTGTATGTAGCTGAAAACAAGTTAAGTTGCATTATTCTAGATGATCTTGGTGTGAAGGGGAAGAAAAAGGCAGACAATTTGTTTTCAATAAGTTGAGCAGATTTTGATGCTGCAAAGCAAGGGAACTTATGTCTGCCAATTAGCCGATGGCAAAAGGGGAACCATTTGAAATGCTTAAACCAAGAGATAAGTTAATTAATATTGTCTTATTTCTAAATATAAAACCTCCTTGTACCAAGCATGGGTATAACTTGGAGAATCTGATTACATACAAGATAGCTATGGAAAGAAGCTGTCTTATGTGCACCAAGAATGGGCAAGTAAGTCTTGCATCTGCGAGATTTGATATAAAGACCATAATAGTTAGTTCCTTGGATGGGGAAATCTCTTTAAGAGAACTGCAAAAGGTGAATTCATACAGGGAAACACATGTAATATTTCAACAGAAGAGCCCAAGATTAGGAGTGCAACATCCCTGCTATGCATATGTGTTTTTCTTAGGTACTAATAGTCAGGTGGCTGAGATGGACATTTATCTTACTTCTCCTGCTCTGAAATTTGATTCAAAAAAAGAAAAAGGTCACAATTTTAAACTGAAAATAGTGAAACAGGCGTTTGTACTTTGCAGTTTAAAAAACCTTCCATACTCCCAACCTCAAAGAAAAGCAAGTAGATTGTTTTATATGAACTAAATACAGTAGCAAGTGTACTAGTCATTCCAGAGATTATTTCTTCATTTTCTTTCTAGAAGTTATTTTGTCCTCTTATATTATCAGTCAATCATTCAATCAATCACCACTTCTCAATCCAATGTAATTGAGTTCGGCCATATGAATTGTCTGATACGTTTCCTGAAAAGAAGTTCATTTGCCTTTGGTTGTAACTGATAGCTGTGCTTCATTTATCTGAAGAAAGGACAGAGCTGACTTGATAGCCACTATTCATGATATGGCTCATGTCGATATAAGATGCAAAGTCCACTGCCATCAAAACAGGGACTTGAATAACAGGGTTGTTTAGGATTGATAATCAGAGTGAGCATCGTTTTCTTGATATGCATTTTCTTGATTTTTCCTTGATATGCATTGGTTCTAAACTCTCTTTCCAATTTTCCTCAAAGATCATACTTGAAACAACATTTGCTTCCATGGTTAGTGAAAACTGAAGACATAATAAGCGCATGTTTCTACTGGAGCGACAATCATTTTACTTTGATGCATCCTATTCTTTACTAAGTTGCTTGTTTCTTGTAGATACTGCGATGATGGGGTTCAAAAGTTGCATTATTCTGATAATGAGATGCAAAGACTAGTACTTCGTTCAGTTGATGCATTTCTTGATAATATATCTGCCGAGTCATTACAACACCAAGTTGTGAAGGTAATTTGCCTTCCACTTACCAATCTTGTATAAATTTGGAGAACATTTAATCTCATATTTTTGTTGGTTGGATCGCCTCTTATAGGTTACTACGGAAGTGCAAGAGACAGAAACGAACTACAACTTGGAGATGCACCATGTTCATACATTATTTGTTTAGAATTTTTCTTTTTGCTTTTGTTATGCAAGAATATGTGTTATGGTATTTATGGAAAACTTTAGCCTTTCTGAATAAAGTTAACTGGAACAATCGATCCATGTGATAAAAATCACATTAAAGGGCAACCCGGTGCACTAAGCTCCTACTATTCGTGGGATCCAGACCACTTTGCTACCCCTAAATATTTTCCTTTATTTACAAAAGGAGTGGTGAAATTTAGGTTGGCTTTGTAACAGTGGGCTTTGATTTTGAACCTCTTACTGTGAATGTGGATAGAAAACTGCAACCTAAGGGTTAGATTCCAGATAGTCGGTTGATTTTTTATCCTAGAAAAAGAACATACTTGTGCATAGTCTAACTTGTGGATACTGGTCCTAAAAAGAACTCTCTACCAATACTTGGCTTCTCATTTATGTTTTGCTCTTTTTCTTCCCTTGTCTTTTAAAAGCATATATCATAAGTAATTCAAATTCCCTGTTTTATTTGGGAAGGCATTATAAGACTTGACTGGTACCATGTCCTGTTAGTTGTGTGATCTCTTGCGGGGATCTCTACCTGTTTGAATAACTTGCTACATCTTTTTCGCATGTATTGTTGTTTGACCTCTGGTATTTTCCTTCCATGCCAGGAGTCAATCGATGACATAGTTGCAGCTGTAGGAAGTATTCTAGCATCAAAAAGTGCAGCCACATTAAGATTGGCCTCAGATGTAGCTGTAAAGATCGTCCGCGTCATACCAAGTACAATGCTGCAACTTCATTTGGCAAATCTCATCCATCCTTTGTCATCCTTGTTAAGTTTCCAGGAATTACGAGTTGCTATATCTTGCGCCTCTGCCTTGAATTTGATATTATCAAATCTGAGTTCTAAAAGAGAGAAAGAGGTTTGGGATATCTTAAGAACCACAAACGTGGTCGGTACTCTAGTCCAGAATGTTAAAGGATACTCCAGTGACAATAAGCCAACTGAGTACTTTCAAGAGATGGCCTCTCTGTTAAGTAAAATTTTGTGGCGTTGGCCTCCTCCCCGGTTCCGTGTTTGGACTGATACGAAATTGTTGAATATCTTAGATACTGTCAAGCTCAATCCTGACTGCTCCATCAGAATTGCTGTTCTGCAACTATATTCTGCTTTAGGTATTCGTATATCCTGCAAAATTTCTTACCTTTCTTTTCTCTTGGCTTAGACTCATGATATTGCATTCTTACTTTGGGTGGCAGCTCTATGTGGCAATGGAACTAAGAAGCTTTTGGAGGACGGAGAAGGTCTTGTAAAAATTATGGTGGACAGTTTGGACAGTTCAAACCCTTATTCTGTCCAGATAGAGGGATTAAGACTTGCTCAATGTTTAACGGTAGCAATTGAAACTGAATTGTTATCCTTTATCCTACTTAGGAGCTCAAGTTTTTTTCGCTCGCTTACATTGATATATTTTATTAATTGCTCAGAAAAGTGAACAAGGATGTTCGAAAATTAATAAATCATCTTGTGAGCCCTTTGTGAAAGCTGTGATTACCTTAATGAGTAACTGGAGTTTTGATGCTGGAAGGCTTGCTAAGTGCCAATTGTCAATACTAGTCGAAGCATGCCGTTTGGCTCTGATCACTCGTTGGGCAGGGGACCACCAGTTTTATCTTTGGAAGGCAGGAGTTGATGGGGTTCTTCTTAGTCTTCTCATAGGAAATTCTGACACGACTCAGCAGTCTCTGCATCGCTTATCTCTGCAAAAACAAATCGTCAAGTTAGAAGAGGTTCTTGATAAATATGTTCTTCTTCCACTGAGACCATATGTTTGGGATATTCTTGGATGGCTTGCAGCAAATTGTATGGAAGATTTCTCCCCCAAGATGCATGGAAATGAGACTTCGTTTAATGCTCTTGTTATTTGTGCATGGTAATCGAAACCAAAATCTTGGTACAATTTCAACTTTCTCAAATTTATACACACACACATACACATATATGTAAAGTTCATTTATTTATAGTGAGTACAAGTGTAGAAATTCTTAATGAGCATATTGGCATGAAACAAATTCCCTAATCAATGTGCATGTGCTTCTGTTTGTTTTGGTCTTTGAAAGCTTGGCCTTTGTGGACTCTATCCTCACAGCTCGCCAAATTTCTCAAGGGAGTGTTTGTCATTCATCGGAGAGTGAGCCAGCATCTAGAGCAGTCCTTATGATGATTTATTCTCCCAGCAAGTACATTGCTTCTGAAACAAGATTCATCCTATCTGAAGTTCTGGCACTGAAGGGGAAGGATTACGTGGAATATTTACTGGATATTTTGAAAGCAGTATCTTCTGGAAACAAGTTTGGAATACCGAGTAATTTTAGACTTGTCATAACCTTGATAACTCTGGCATGTTATTCAGCTCTGCCAAAAATTCGTAAGCATGTAATTCAGCACGGAGGAATACCCACTCTGTTGAGCTTCATTAGTTGGTGGTTAGATAATCCTGTCCACCTAAATAGATCCAGTGTGGCTCCTCATGTACAGAACTATTTCAGTGAAAGGACTTGTTGCTGGCCTTCTTCTGAAGATTGGGAAGGTGAAGATATGCTTTTACTTTTTGGACTTATGGCTCTTGGTGAGTTGATAAATGCGAAAAATTGCGGTGGTCTCTTTTGTAATCAGATGGAGTCGCGAGCTGCTTTTATCAGAGAACTTCAAGAGATCTGTATTAACAATTCTAATCCTGGACCACGATGGTACGCTGCTTATAGCCTTCGCCATTTTGGATTATACGGTTTTCCAAGTAAGTTTGGGAGAGAGTTTCGGGAACTCCTTACTGACAATGAACATACTGATGTGGAGCTTATAATTAAAAATCAGGAACCGGTGCATGTCCATGGTGTTATTCTTCTGGTTAGATGCCCATCATTGTTACCTCTTGAAGAATTGTTTAAAGAGAAAAAAATTGGTTCTTCCTCAAAGCAGGATTCAGATTCATGCTATAGGTTAATCACCAAAGTTCGTCTCTCAGCTCATGTTGATTGCCAGTCATTGACAAAGTTATTAGATTATATTTATTCGGGATTCTTTGAAGCAGGAGAAGACCTTGTGAAAAAGTTGAAAATTTTAGCCAGACATTGCAATTTGCAACCTCTAGTACAATTGCTTTATGGAAGAAATCCGAAATGGGGAACTCCATTCCCAAGTTCCGACATTAACTCTGCTCTTGGGCCAGCTGGACGTAATTTTTCGTATGAATCCTTTTTCACAACTCATTTTGGGAATTTGTTGATTGTATTAGACGTAGAGACTTTATTTGTGTCCTTTGGTTTAAATTCTCTTTCAGAATTCATTTCCAGGCATTGTTATGTTGTGGTGGATGCACAGAACTATTTTTGCTTTATCCAGATACAATAGTTTATTTAGCATGAGGTCTAGTAAATCCACAGGGGCATTTAATATCATCACTTGTTCTTTCACCGAAATGGCTGTTCACTGGCTAACAGCCTGTAGACTTTACGGAGAACGGATAACATTTGAATCTGTCATTAATGCTTTAAGTATGTTTAAAGATAAAGGCTAAAGACTTCTCTAATATGAGTTGTTGGAATTGTTCAGTGACTTTTTATACTGTGTTAGCTATGTAGATACACCCTCAAGGAGGGATGATTTTAACAATATTCCTTTTGTATCTAATTCATCCTTCCTATCAGTCCCATAAAAAGAGAGTAAGATATGACATTCTTTTCCCTTTTGCTCTTGCTAATCAGGGATATTATTTTGGAGGCTGAAACTTCCCGACCAAGTAATGAGGACTGCAATTCTTGCTCCATATCTGTTTTACACCTGCATGTTCACAAAGTTGTACTATGGTCAAGTTGTGAATATTTACGGGCCCTCTTTCAGTCAGGAATGCAAGAAAGGTATTCCAAATAGGTTGCTTTTGTCACAAAACGAATTCATAGTTGAATAACTTGGTTTACCCCAGAGTTGGGACTTGTTGGATTGCTTGTATGATAGGATTTATTGGTGTACAGATACTTAAATGGCTTGATCCATATGGATTTGACCTCTTAGAAATTTAAAAGTATGTTTTTGTTTTCTATTATGTGCCAGCAATTTAGTGTGGCTCCTGGTATGTTTTTGTTTTCTATTATGTGCAGCAACTGAGTGTGGCTCCTAGTTATATTATGTGCCAGATGATTCTGTTTTCTCAAATTTAGAAATATGTTTTTGTTTTCTGAAGAAGAAAAAATAACTTCATTATGGAATTTATTTCCTTATTTGTTGCTATGTTAGCTTTCTTCCTTTACCTCTCAAATGTGTATTTGATACTACATTTTCTGGTTTTGTTTCAGCCATTCGCTCACCATCAAGGTGCCAGTTTGTTGGGACTCCTTGGTTAAGCTAGTCAGCTGGTTCTATTCTGGTGAGTTGCCTAGACCAATATCTGGCTGTTTATGGGATAATCTGGATAAGGAGGAAAAGCTACGCGAACTCCAGCCCTATGTAGAACTATGTTCGCTTGCTCAATTCTGGCTCTTAGAAGACTTGCATGACGAATGTTTTAGACTGATTGTATCCATTTTGGATTCCTATCATTACTTGTCTATTAAAATCACACAGATGGCTGCTAATCTCAATCAGTGGAAGCTAGTAGAAGTTGCAGCAGAGTATCTGGCCCCTATGTATCATCATCTACGTAACTCAGGCGAGCTTGATGTATTGGATGAACATCTCATTGAAATTGTCCGTGCTGCCTCAGTTCAGTTTTCTCAAAGAAATGGACACTTGCTCTCATTGACATGATGTTTCTAGTCAGATTTTAGATAATACGACTTCTTGGACATAGAGGGCATACTTCCAGGCTTTGACCAGAGTGGTTGAGTTTATGGTGTTCAGTAATAGCTTGAAGGATCTAGGGACATGCTTAATTATCTGTCCACTCAAGGGGTTGCAAGCAAGTGGTTTGATACAGTCTGCGAAAGTCCTTCCAACTCAATCAATCAATATCATTATGCTGTGTGATCGCTTTGCAGCAACTGTATGTTTGTGTAGCAATTGGATCTTTTCTACAAGAAATATACATAGAAGAGTTAACCTTTGTACAGCTTTATATAGGAAAAGCTTGTCCAGTGGTAGACCTTGTTCAATTTTGCTCAGTAGAGAGCATCATCCTCAAAGGAGTTTTAAGTTCCATGTGGGCAGAAGCCTAAGCATTCGTGCAAGTCCTCCTTTTGCAATGCCATCTTTTGCTGCCTCTGCTTTTATCGCTCAGCTTTTGCCGATATCATATATGGAAGTAAACTCTGTGTTGGTTCTTATTCATTTTTGCTCAGCAAGGATAAGGAACTTCTTTCTAAGGGAGTTTTGATTTTGATGCGGGCAGAAACCTAATCATTTAGGGGTTGTTTGGTACATGGGATAAGGATAATAATTCCATGATACATATTGGGATTAACTTTATCCCATGTTTGGTTTGGAGTATTAGCTAATCTCGGGACAATTTTTATACTAAAATGGTGGGATTTGTTATACCATATAAAAAGGTGGGATAACTAATCCCATGGGATATCCCACTATTGTACCATATGACCCCTTATGCATTCCTTTTGTTGCTGCCCCTGCTTTGATTCTAGATACCATAGTTCAAACTATAAGGAACTCGGACAATGTATGTATAGTGGAAAAATCATTCTGGTTTAGTGCTCTTTTGAGCTGTTTTAGCTCTTCTGGTGAGTAAAGGTGTTTTCATTTTCTTTATAACGTCGTCTTTTCTTTTATGTGGGAGCAGGGCAATAGGGTGTGATGACTACTGTGCCTCTTTTTAGGTGCGCCAAATTTTTTTGTGAAATGTCTGCCTCAAAGGAATGATGATTCCTTATAATTCAGAGCGCATATGGTGCGTTGGCACGATAAAGTCATTTTTGAGATTTTTTCTTTTTTTAAAAAAATAATTTTCTGGTGTTTGCTTATTAGAATAAGGGGGAAACCATTTTCCTTACACTATCTTAATTTTTAAGATGGTTTGTACATGTGAGACGGAGAAGCCTAGATGCTCCAGTGAGGAGGTGTGGACGGTTGGCGCTGGCAGGTAAGAGAAGAGGTAGAGAGCGGCCGTAGAAGTATTGTGAAGAGGTGATCAGGCAAGATATGATGCGACTTCAGCTTACCGAGGACATGACCCTTGATAAGAGGGTATAGAGATTAAAGATTAGGGTAGAAGGGTAATAGGTTGTGGTGTGTTTTTCTAAACCATTTCGGGTTTATTAGACTAGTCTGCAAGTACCTTGTCGTTGTTTCTTAGAATGCTAGTATTAAGGTGGTTTTCATTACTATCTTCCGCCTCGGTTTTCTAGTACCTTGTCCTTTACTGCTTGGCTATTGCTATTGCTATTGCTTTCTTCCATATGTTTTTCCGGTATTGGTGGTTTTATTTTCCTTGCACAATGTTGATATTTACTTGTTTCTATTTTTCCTCTCGAGCTGAGAATCTTTCAGGAAATAGTAAGATTAGCGTATACATTACCTTCTCCAAATCCACTTATGCGATTTCATTGGGTATTTATTGTTGTTATCTTAATTTTTAAACTTCTAATACTAACTTCATACTACTTGCTCTAACGCTTAAGACATTATTATCAATATTAAGGATTCAAAATTTTCGTCAAATCATTCTTCAATTTTGTTATATTATTATTAATCTTGATTGTAAATTTTTAAAAGAATATTTTTTACTTACTAATCAAACACCAAAAATTACTTAAAAAGATGTCCGGCAAACATTTTCCGTGAAATAATTTTTGTCATAGCATAATTCTGATTTGAGAAAAACAGCAAAAGTGATAGTAGAAATCAATTTTGTGACCTAATATTCATTCATGTTAAATAAATCTGTGACCGGTTTCCTGCATCCACAAGACAGGTATTTTTTCCGTTTGTGCTCTAATCTTCCATCTAACAGGAGAGGCAAAGGCACCGTAGTAAGCCAAGTGGCAACATAATAAAAAGTCACTTTGTAATTTTAGGACAAAGTTAGTTAGGTTAAGTAATAGTTAGTTTCTTTTTGAATTCAAATTTTTGTAAAATTAAATTATGCATTATTTATCATTAATAATTAATTACTCTTTTTGTATTTGAATTTAAGAAGAAAAGTCTAATTTAATCTGAAATACTTGCAAGCAACATAGTAAAAAATATAAAAAAACATAATATCGAAAATAAAATAAAAGAAAAGTCTAATTTATTATTCCATATAATGTAAAAAGAAAAGAAGAATCTAAAATTATCGATACAAAATTATCGATACATTTTATACAAAATAATAAAAGAACATATATTCTGGACGAAGTAAAAGGTGTAAAAAATCAAAATTTTATATTGAAAATTTATCTATATATAATAGGAGAGGCAAAGGCACCGTAGTAAGCCTAGTGGCAATATAATAAAAGGCCACCTTGCAATATTAGGACAAAGTTAGTTAGATTAGGTAATAGTTAGTTTCTTTTTTAATTCAAATTTTTGTAAAATTAAGTTATGCATTATTTATCATTAATAATTAATTACTCTTTTTGAATTTGAATTTAAAAAGAAAAGTCTAATTAATTTGAAATACTTACAAGCAACATAGTAAAAAATATAAAAATTAAAACTTTATATCGGAAATAAAATAGAAGAAAAGTCTAATTGCTTATTCCATATAATGTAAAAAAATAAATAAATAATCCAAAATTATTGATACATTTTATACAAAATAATAAAAGAACATATATTATGGATGAAATACAAAATGTAAAATCAAAACTTTATTTTGAAAATCAAAATATCTACAGTAGGAGAGGCAAAGGCACCATAGTAAGCCTAGTGGCAACATAATAAAAAGTCACTTTACAATTTTAGGACAAAGTTAGTTAGATTAGGTAATAGTTAGTTTGTTTTTGAATTCAAATGTTTGTAAAATTAAATTATGCATTATTTATCATTAATAATTAATTACTCTTTTCGAATTTGAATTTAAGAAAAAAAGTCTAATTTAATTTGAAATACTTACAAGCAACATAGTAAAAAATATAAAAAAACATAACTTTATATCGAAAATAAAATAGAAGAAAAGTCTAATTGATTATTCCATATAATGTAAAAAGAAAAAGAAGAATCTAAAATTATCGATACAAAATTATCGATACATATTATACAAAATAATAAAAGAACATATATTCTGGACGAAGTAATGTAAAAATTAAAATTTTATATTGAAAATAAAATAGAAGAAAAGTCTAATTGCTTATTCCATGTAATGTAGAAAAAATTATTCAAAACACTGATACATTTATACAAAATAATATATATATATATATGTATATATATATATATATATATATATATATATATATATATATATATATATATATATTGGATGAAGTAAAAAATCTATATTATCTATGTTATATTAAAGGAGGTATCTATTAATTATATTATTTATACATAATAAAAGGATATGCAAAGATATCATATTAAACCAAGCAATAACATAATAAAAAGTCACTTAGTAATTTTAGGACAATTTTTTTTTTATTCATAAGATTAAGCCAAATATCAAGATACTACAAAATATTTTCCGTGCAACGCGTGAATATAAATACTAATATCATATAAACTAAAACAAGCTCAAACTAATCTTTAATAGTGGTAAGTTATACGAAAATTATCACACAGTTGGATGCAAGCTCTTGGAAATAGTCTCAGATTTTTTTTTCCAAAATGTGTAGTTTTAAAGGAATACCAAAAATATACAAAATACATTTGTAGAATGGGAATTAAATATAAATCATAACATAAAAAATAGAGGGAAGTCCTCATTAATACATGCCGTGAGTTGTTGCCAAAAGGCATTTGTCAATTACGACATATATTGGTAATTGCAATTTATAAGTTGCATTTGTATTGCAATGTATTTATCGCATTGATAGTTGCTATAAGTCGCAGTCACTAATTGTATTTTATAAGTTGCTAAACATCGTAATCACCAATTGCGTTTATAAGCCACGATGCTAAAACGCGTTTTATAAGTAGCAATTTCTGATTGATTTTTATAAGTTGCAACTGCAATTGCGTTTTATAAGTCGCAATTGTCAATTGTGCTTATAAATTGCAATGTTGCATTTTAAAAGTCCCATTAATTACATTTATATTGATCCATTTAGTGGATCCTCCCCAAAAAATAAAATCATATTAAGCTGCAACTTCGAGGAAGATAGCATTGAGACATGCTATTATCTATGTATCATGACGAGTGTTATGTCAGAGTTTGTCCGTGCGGACTCAAGCTAAAGTAGAGGAGAGAGTTCTCTTTCTTGTGAATGAGCCCGAATAGGAGCGGACTAGCACTGCAAGTTTAGCTGGTCCAATGGCGGAAACACCTACTAAGACAAGGCAGAGCGGGAATTGAATCAGCATCTCATTAAAATACTTCAGTAAACATCTCTTTCGGAAGTTCAATTTGTAGGATCGGGGGAACACTCGCATATGTGCAAGCGTTTTGAAAGAGCGCAAAATTCTAACTTGTGTAAGTGTGTCAATAGCATTTTATAAGACATATTTATCAATTGTATTTTATAAATCACATTCCCGATTGCGTTTTATAAGCCGCATTAATGAATCGGGTTTGCCCAGTAATTTTAGTTTTTCAGTGTCGCACTACTTCCAGTTAAATGCGCTTTGGGTCATTTTACCCAATAGCCCACTCGGTCGGCCCATTTTAATTTTGGAAGGACCCGTTTTATATATGGTGGCCATAACCCGATAACCATTTCTTGCCCAAATGTACATCCTGTCGTCTCTTACTGTCGTTAGGGTTTATCCCAAGGGTTTGAAGTAGTATCAGTAAACTGTAGCTGTGCCAATGGCGAAACCAGGCCGAGGCCGTGTGGCTTCACCGTCAGGCTCGTCTTCTCGTTCTCCGTCGCGGTCTCGTTCTCGTTCTCGCTCTTACTCTTCTCGTTCCTCGAGTTCTCGCTCTCCCTCTCGATCTAGATCTCGCTCCAGATCGTTTTCTTCCTCTTCCTCCAGTGGTAGTTCTCGCAGCCCTAGCCCCCGCCCTCCTCCTCCTCCCCAGCGAAAAAGGTTCTATACTTTCTCTTTCACGCCATGTAAATACGTAGTTAGTTAGTACATAATACGCTTTTATAGTTTTTTCCACTTAATTTTGATTTAAGGTCGAAAATCCCTTGTTTTACCTGTTTTAACGTGAAGTTGGCTGTTTAGAGATTTACATTCTAGTAAAGCATGTAAAAAAACTTCTAGTGTTTGATAATTAAAAGAGAAACTGTAGGGTACTGACTGAAACAGGGCTAAATGGACAGTAAGGATTCATGTAACCACTCTCAACTTTTTTGAGTTGAGGTGTAGTAGTTTGCTGTTGTTTGTTGACGTCCACATGGTGACTGGAAATATATTAAATACTCAAGGGTTTATGACTTTGACATGTTTTGAGTTTGTCATGCTCTGTTATATTTTATGCTGCCAGTTCACAAGTGTCCTTGTTATTTTTGTTTATAATTTCAGTAGCATGTTAAAAGTGTTCAGTCATGCTGTTGATGCATTAAGAGAGCTTAGCTATTACATTTTTAGATATCTTTGAGGGGGTTAAAGTCTCCACGTATTTGAACTCAGTAAGTAGAAGAACATTATTAGCCATTATTTATCCAAACTTGGATATATTGGGCCTAGAGTACTTCGGACTCACCTTAAAAGTGCTAGTTGCTTTTGTTGGTGCTGAATTTGAGTTATTGGGCCGTGTGACATATTTCTTTGGTATTATTCAGTTCTACAAGTGCAGATAGCTTACATAGTCTTGTAAATATGGATTTTCCTGCTGCTTTCCTTCAATTGTCCCAACATGCAAATAGCAAAACTAGAACATTGGTTGCATCCCTCTTTCTTTTCTTGCCCTTCTTCCGTTTAGACAGCTAAAAACTTATTTTCAACACAATGGGACTTTGCACAAAATGAGCTGTTAACTAGCTATAATAATGGTTAATCTTGAAGACTGGACTTGTTTTCATCTTCATATATTTTTGTTGATTTGAGCTTGGAGAAGTGGAAGTAGAATGAAGATTTATTCTAATGTTCCTGTGCTATTAGTTATCCTTTCAGGAAAAACTGTTAAATTACTACTAGAATTTTCTCATTGCTGAATGATCCTAACCTACCTTTTCATGTCAAAATGGTTTTGCTAGCCCTGCTGGAGTATCTAAGCGAGGCCGTTCACCGCCGCCACTATCTAAGAAAGCTTCTCCACCTCCAAGGTAATGGTGTTCTTTTACTCTGCTACGGAGCTTCGGTTCGTTCATGCAATAACTACGTGCAAACCTCTTCCTATATTTAATGTTACTTTCAGTTTCTTTTTTTCTTTGGGATCCCTTTTTTCTTCTTGGTTTTGTCTTTCTCCTCCTCTTCTGAGTGAAAATAAACATACTGAAGGTGGTTGGATAATGGTGAGACATTATTTATGAATAAATGGGGTAAAGAACACCGTATACATGTAGTATACTAAAAGAGAACCTAAAAAAGTTCTAGTTTTATACACACTAGGATCTCATGAGTGCACCAAAAACTACAAAAAATTAGAAGAGATATCCTAATCTCGCAGGATCAT
Organism: Nicotiana obtusifolia; assembly: GCA_002018475.1. NCBI lineage: Eukaryota > Viridiplantae > Streptophyta > Magnoliopsida > Solanales > Solanaceae > Nicotiana > Nicotiana obtusifolia. The sequence continues at coordinate 23,010 of MCJB01048040.1, forward strand.
ATTCAATAGCGTACGCAATTTTTTGCATGTGATGTCACAAACCAGTGGATAAAGATTAATACACCTGTTATTCCTAATATCGACAATCACAAGAACTAAGTAATCAGAGATTATAATTAAACTTATCAACCTAATTAACAATAACCAATGTACTGGCACCTGCATTTCGTTGCAATGATGGTAAATTGAAAAATGAATTAAAGAACAGTCACTTCCAAGTTCAAGCTATGATAACTCGACAATTCCATTTACCTCCAAAATAAATCACACACACCCAGCAAAAATGCATTGTAAATTAAACTATCATAATTATGTGGATTCATCATGAATTGGCAAGTTTACACTGGCTGTTAGCCTACCGCAACCATCCTCTTTATTCGGGCTTGGGGTTGGCATTGTGAGCAAACTCACAGTTATGGTCATGAATAAATAAAAAAAATAAAAATTTTAACACTTGAAGAAAAAGATTATCTTCAAGCGGGTGTTAAAGAAACAGAATAGCCCGGCAAAGTGAATTAGTTCTAACCTGGTGGAAACAAGGATCCCTCACGAGTTCTTTGGAAATTGGATGGCCATATTCGTTGAAGTATTTTATTAGTCCTATTCTTATTTAAAAAAAACTGCATGTAGCACTTCTGGCAGATGCCTTTATGCGTTTTTGTGATGTGTAACACTTGAGATATGATTCCAGGAAAGTCTCTCCAACACCTGAGTCACGTGTGCTTCATGTGGATCAGCTCAGCAGGAATGTCAATGAAAACCATCTGAAAGAAATATTTGGTATGTTCAGCACTTCATTCTGATTTTTGAAGTGTTTGTTTGTTGTTGATATTCTAGTCTAAGCTAGGGCAATTACAACCCTTAGCATTGCAATCTGGCCAGAATTCATTGAGTTAGGTTTACTGGTAAATAGACGGGTCAAGATGGGCTTGGCCTAAAATTTCTCTTCATAAGTTTGGTCCTAATTTTTTATTCTTTAAGTATCCACGAAAAAGCTAATGTCAATATGTTAGTCCTGGAAGAATTGGGGTAAAATATAGCCTATTCCTCCTTTCGGGGTAGTTTTTCTATGGAGAAAAAAAAAATCTGAGAATTGTTGAGGATGCATAATCCTTTCATCACAATGAAATGACAAGGCCAATTGATAATTTTCATTTTGTTTTGAGACATATGTTTATTCCTTACAGGACAACAAATATTTTACATTTTGAGCCATAAAGTACTACTCTAAAACTGGTTAAGAAGTTCGTTTCAGAGAAATGCATATCTGCTTTGGCCAATAAAGATGTCTAATATACATCTCTTGGAGTCTTAGTTTTCTAAAATAAAAGGGATATGAAGTTTTCCTACCTCAAATCGTTGTTTATATTGGTGTGCTTTTTAGTTTATCCTGGAGGACTTTTTGGTGACAAGACTCCCAAGGAAACTAGTAGTTCTCACTTCTCAGTTCTTGGTTTCTTAAGTATCAGAATCGTGGTCAAGGATATGAAGCTGTTTCGGGCAATAAAAAATGGACTATCGTGCATATCAGAGATTCTTAAAAGCTAAGGAATATGATTTGTTCATTGATTATATTGGGTCAGTACAGTTGCTCCCAAGGAAAATTAATAGTTTTCAGTTCTTTGATTCTTAAGCATGGTGTACTGTCTTAAATTTCCTGCTTCCTCAGCTGGATTGCACTCGTTTAGGTTTTTACTTAAATTTGGATTGATAGCTTGTATTTATATAAGAAAAGATAGAAGTCAAGCAGCTAGTTGGCGCTTGGTTTGACACAAGTATTTGTATTGGGCATATGACCTATGGCTAACCCAGCACAAAGATTTCCCGTCAGTGAGCTGGGGAGTTTGGCCCACTATTGTATACCTGTTATTACCCACTAAGTTTATCCAACTCGCTCAATTGGCACCCATAGCCAACCCTTTACTTATAGATGTTACTTGTTCTGCTCGTTAAGCAGTTATATGCCATACGTTCTAGTCTGACCCTGTTGTTGCAAATTATGAGTAACAGTTTAAGGGAAGAGAGAAATTCATATAAGTGTTACTTTGGAAGCCAGGGTGTGCTTGTGTACCTTCATAATGAACCTTTATGTTCTCATTAATTTGGTTTTTCAGCAGTAGCTTTTGTTAGTAAGACATCGACATGCTTGTATGGTGTGCTAGTTCCAGTGTATACATCATACGATGAGTTCACTTAAAAAATAAATAAATGGGCATATTAAAAAATGCAAGACTTGCTCCGAAAATAGTATCTCCAGGTTTACAGGAAATGTTGACTGGATTCCATCCATTATTTGATTTAAATTCAAAGACAAGTTGCTGTCGCTCTGTCCAGCTCATGATCTTTATGTTGGTTAATGCCTATAACTTTTCTTTTCTGCAGGTAATTTTGGTGAAATTCTGCACGTGCAGTTGGTCATTGATCATGTTGTAAGTTAACAAGTCACATATTCTTTAGACGGTGTGAGCTCTAGAAATTTTCTTTTCTTTTTTCCCCCCTAATATTATAAGAATAAACTTTTTGCAGGTTAACCTTCCAAAAGGGTTTGCTTATGTTGAGTTCAAGACTAGAATTGATGCTGAGAAAGCCCAACTACACATGGATGGTGTATGGTTTTAATATTTGCACGTTCACTCAGTAACTGCATCCCACCATTTTCATTTTTGAGATGGTGGATTAACTAATATGCTTTGTTGGTGTTAATGCAGGCACAGATTGATGGGAAAATAGTTCATGCTAAGTTCACCCTGCCAGAGCGGAAAAAGGCTTCCACACCTCCAAGGGCTGCTGCAACTTCCTCAAGGAGAGATGCTCCAAGAACTGATAATGCCCCTGTTGATTTGGAGAAAGATGGACCAAAACGGCAACAAGAGTGTATGATATCCTTGCTATATTAGGGATTGTTTATTGGCTCTATGATGCGTTGTTTGATCTGGCTTACTTTGATATAATCAGTGTCTCCTCGTCGAAAACCTGTCTCTCCACCTCGAAGGTCTCCTATAGGACGAAGAGGATCTCCTAGACGTGAGCCAGATTCTCCTGCCCGTCGACGTGCTGAGTCTCCTATTCGTCGTCGCGCAGGTTCTCCTTATAGGCGCGGCAGTCCACCAGCCCCAAGGAGGAGGCCTGCATCTCCCATTAGACGACGTTCACCATCCTCTCCACCAAGACGTTATCGATCACCTCCTAGGTTGGGTATTTCACATTTGCTTTTGAATTTTTGGAATTGATCTGAACCTTTACTAATTAAAATATTAAGCAGGGGCTCTCCCAGAAGAATTCGTGGGAGTCCTGTTCGAAGACGTTCTCCCCTTCCGCCAAGGCGACGGTGAGTTAGTGTTTTAATTGCATAAACTTGAATAGTTGAAGTGATGAAAAAATATCTTCTCCCTCACTCCATATCTAGAAAGTCCATTTAAAGATTTGCATAAATGATGATAAACATGATGCGACATGCTTCAAAGCAGTTCTTTAAATTGTTAAACCTTAGTTACTTATAAAAAAATTGGTAAACCTGTGTGGCAGCATAGATATGTGACATTTAAAATGATGTCGAATAGTTGATTCTGCCATCAGTAACTGTCAAACTAGTGTCTTCCCATTATGATTGGCAGTTGCCTTTCTTGTTTGTAGTAGTAGTAGTACTTGTTATATTAAATATATAGTGAATTGTAACCTGAACTATGTAAATACAGATTTGTGCTGTGTTAACTAATGTTTATAACTGAAAGTGGTAGCTCATGGTACCTTTGTGTTTTTTTGTAGTTCTCCACCGCGACGTGCTAGAAGCCCACCCAGAAGATCTCCCATTGGTCGCCGGTCTAGCCGCTCACCTATTAGGAGACCTATCCGTTCACGATCAAGATCCATCTCTCCTAGGCGGTAATGCATAATTTTTATCATCTTTATCACTAAAATTTCTTGTATCGAGAGTTATAGCAATTCTTTTCTAGTGTCTTTGGATAGGTGGTCTGCTGCTAACTTTTTGTCTGTAGTTTCTCTCTTTATGCCCACCTTCCTCGTGTTAAAATTAATATCCTTTGGCACTTTCAATGTGGCATGTTCTGGCACCTGCTTTTTTTTTTTTTGGCTCTTGGGTGTATCTAAACTCCATCACAATATTGTCAGAGAACATAATGTTTATTAAATTTCTGAAAGAATTCATTTCCTGTTTATACGAAGAATATTATTTATTTGTGATTGCTTCATGTAATAGGGGAAGGGTTCCAGCCACAAGACGTGGGAGGTCATCATCCTACTCTTCTTCTCCCAGTCCTCGAAAGGTCTTGTGTTTGAAACTCTATTAACAATCTTACCCATTAGATCATCTGATTTTTTCTTTGGATCAACCTATTGATTGTTTGATGTGGGTATAATCTGTTGATTATTTCAGGCACCCCGCAGGATTTCAAGGAGTCGTAGTCCTAGAAAGTGAGTTCCTTGTAGACTGTTCTGCAATTTGAATACAGAAATGCCCGAAATACCTAAAAACCACTGAAAATTATGTTATTGTTATTATTTTATTGGTTATGATGTTTCCGTGCTTCATCAAATGCAGGCCTTTAAGAGGGAGGAGCCCCAGCAACAGTGACAGCAGCAGTTCACCTCGTAAGCCCTAGGTTGTTGCTCTTGCAAGGAATCCATCGTAATGGATGATCTTTCTGATCTTATTCTGCTGGAGAAGAAGTCAATTAGGACGCCCTTCATTTCACTTGATGACTTGATGTGAATGTTACGAATGTGAATTCTTTTGATGGTTGTACACTTATTGTCCAAATCCCCATTTACTTTACCTTACCTTATCAGAGGGAAAAACTATTGTCCAAATCCACTTTTTGGTTAGTTGCACCACCCAAAAAGGGGGAAGAAAGGAATATCAAAAGGCGAGTCTTACTCGTTTACTCAATGTGATCTCTTGCCGTAAAATTCATAATTAGTTCCATTTTTAAGTGATAATTGGTTCATCATCGTCGAACCAAATGATCCCATAGAACAATATCATGCAGATCTTCTCTTAGATTCCTATTCCTTACCTGTATCTTCGTTCTTCAATAATGCTACTCTGAATTTCTATCAGGAGGTCTTGGAAAATTGGAGTGTGTTTATGAGCTTGACAAATATCTTGTAATTTGATTTCAAGAAACAACAACTATGTCTCAGTCTCAATCCAAACTAGTCGGTTATGTATTCATTCAACTCCTTTTGGATTCATTTCGTTCAACTACATCTAAGAATTGATTTCTTTGCAAGCATACACCTCATCGCACTTCAAGCTCTACATTTGTGTTGAGCAATGTGAAGCAATAGACTAACACTACGCAATTGGAAGTGTAAGTTAATCAACCATTGAGTTACCTATAGGATTAAGTTCCTTAGCAATTGCCATGCGTCAAATTCTTTTCTCAACTTCTTAATTATCCTGATGCGAAAAACAAGTTAAAATTCACAACTATATTCTTTATGCATGAAAATTTGAATTAGCTAAAAGTAATACTAATAAATAAGCAACTTCAATTTTGTATAAATATCAGTATGATCAATGAAGTGCCGTGACATACAAAGTCGAGTAATGTCCATGAGTTGAGTTTTTGAATCTCTAGATGCAATTCTTCCAAAATGCACCTCGGTCATATCTCTTATATTTGTCCTTTATAACCCACCAAATAAAACTGGGATTATTACTTAAATAGTCGGCGAGAGTTAATATTTTCTTATTTTAGCCGGTATATATAGATTATACATTAATTAAAAACAGTTATACATATATTATACATCTACCAGCTATTATTAGTTCAAGAGATTAGATAAGCCATTATTTGGGTTAAATCTTCCATAAAAAACTCAAACTGCAAAGGATAATAGTCTGTTCTGCTCTTTTTTAAAGTGACTATTTAAGATGTTGCTGGTTTCTTGATATCGAAGAAGCAATACTCAAGAATATCATATCATACCCAATGGCATCAATTTTTGGGCGAGAATATATAGTGGCAATGATAAAAAAAATCGAGTCCAATATACTAAAGGCCTCACAAAGAGAACCTTTATGTGTGCAGCCTTCACGCCATTTGCAACTTTAGCCACGTTGCACGAACTCTTCAAAATGCTACCGCACTTCTCTCGGTTTCTTAAAAATACATTAATTTTGGAGAATCTGACACACTCCTCGCGATATTTTCAAAGAGTCCAAGGACTATAAACTGCATTATTCATTAAACTACAAACTACTTTTTCTCTTTCTTCTGAGGGTGGGAGAGGCCACAATAAGGAACCTTTGTAGTGGCAAAACAAGATTTTCCTTTAACATATAATTGACATTGAAAATAAGTGTATAAAGTTAAGATTGTTAAACAAGACCTTCTTTATTGCTAAAAATCCTTGAATACAGAACACCAAATTTGAGATTGTTAAACAAGACCTTCTATTTTGTGCTTGAGCATGGAACATAGGCTACATTTTGAAAATTCGATGGTAAACAGAGAGATAAAAAATTTCAATTTGAGGGATTTTAGGCACTAGTCTAAACAAATTGGTCTTTAAAATCCCAAATAGTTACTCCCCGTCACAAAAAGAGTGATGGATTATGAAGGATCAAAATATCTAATTTTGTGTACGGTTTAGGACTCAAGATTCCTCCATTCTTTTGGAAAAAAATTACATAAGTTGGATCACAATTCTTATATACAGAACATTTTTTGAAAAACGTACTAGTAAAAAAAAGTATATGACTCCAAAAATAGCAAGTGTTACATAAAGGAAGACAAAGGGAGTATAATCTTTATAAATGCAGAAAATACAACTTGAGTAAGGGCTCAAACCATATGCAAAGCAATTCTAACAAAATGTTTGGCAAAGCTTATCTCAGAGTAAGCTAAAAGTAAACATTTATATCAATCAAGACCATGATATAATACGTCCAGGAGATGAAATTTTATTTTGAGAATGATTCATTTTAGGCAAACATAAAATTCCAAGATTGAAAGATTTTAGGCCAACATTTTATATCGAGCGAGATCATGATATAATACGTCCCGGGCCTGAATTCCGAGTGTATTACTATTATCAGTGTTTTAAAAGGCTTTATTTTAATTTAAAAAAATGAATTAGTATATAGAGAATGCATTATCTTAACAAAATTAATGCTTAGACTATTAGCAAAATGAATATTATTCACAACTCTGAACAGGCTCCAATTTTGTGTATATTTTGTTTTTAAAAGGCTGGTTCCGAAATATGTCAAAGATCATCATGCGTGCATGTTGCCATGGAACTAATATTTGGGCTATATGTTCAGAAATTAGGGGCATATATGTTAGATATAAGATTGCTGCAGATTTTCTGTGAGTGTGTGTGTGTGTCTGGAAGACGGGTTGGGGATCAAGAGAAGAAACTCATTCAATTAATTATCATTTCCTGCTCCCACTCCTATGATGTAGAAAAAAGGCAATAATTTGCAGAGTGTGTCCATGAAATTGTGAAAATGAAACTTGATATCAATCATTCATCAGCTAGAGCATACTCTTGCATCAGTCCTTATTGACTGCCTTTCCTGAGAGCTTTTCTGCAGCAAAGGTCTCTTAGTGCTGATTCGGTTTGAAGTGCTTGTACCAAGTTGGACCATATCTCTGAAAATCAACTTTCATACACATGCAAAAGCAATCAGACACGAAACACGAGTGGTTCCATAAATTTTATGAGCAAAAACAAGATGGTAAATCACATATACCCGTGTTTACTCCGTTTCTTTCACCGATTACTACGGCTAAGTAAACCTTGGAATGACAGATAAAGATCTTTGTTATCCGTTCCGAAAATCTCTTCTGATTTTTTCAACGTTTCCTATAGGAGAAAGCATTAAGATAATGAGTAGACAAATAGGAGGACTTCATAGGATGAAAAGGTAACTAATTACGTTCATCACCTCACGAGATTGCTTGTGCGCATTTAATTCCTTAATGTTGGCCAGAAATGCACTGAACTGTTCATAGGATAGACGACTCCTGCATCATCAACATGCGGACACTGTCAGGTGAAAGATTCTTCCTTACTGAAAAAACTTAAACTGAAGGCAACTAGTTTAGTCATCCACCTAGCTTGACGGAAAAACTCCTTCCCATCAATTCGAGGAGTTTGAGCTGGTAATTCACAATAAGGAAAAACGGATCAGAGGGATCATACGTAAGCCAATCGGTAACATGATTTGTCAAAAATGGATATATAAATTGAAAAAAGTTGGCTGATCTGCAGTTGACCAACATTTATGTCAAAATCACCATTTTATTTCTCAAGCAAGAATGACTTAATAAATACAACAGAAGTGCAATACAACAGATAGCAGTAAAATTTGCACAGCTCAAAAAAGAAAAATTGAAAAATGAGTCGTCAGAAACCTGGCAATGGGCGTGCCTTAGGAGGGGAGTTAGCTGCTGATGACTGTTGACTTGATGGAAAAAAAGATGACATTGAACCTCGTCCGTCATATTGAGGGTTTGTTGGAGAGTTGGTGCCGGATGTCCTCTGAGGAGAACCCACAACAGAATATCTTCTAGGAGATACACTGGTGGAAATTATTTTGGGAGTTCCAGTTGGAGTAAGACGTGGTGTTATGTAAGGTGTCATGGAAAATCTTTGCACAGCTCGCTTTGAGGCTGGATCCAAGAAAATGGAAAAAAAGTTAAACAGCTTTGCTACATTTTGTTATTATAAGCAGACAAAGTAATGTGTGAATACCATCATCATTAATTACTGTGCTGTCTACAGAACCGCCATAAGAATGGTGTACTGCATAGCTGTTCACCTCCTCTGCATGATATAATTATCAAGACCAAATTTAGAACATCAAAGACAGAACTCCATATCTTGAGGCATCCAAACTGTGACATAAATCTTGAACATGACGGCTGGAAACATCACAGGGAATACACAGAAAATGAAGCCAAGACTTACCCTTTACGGAATAGGCTTTATGAGCCGATTGGTCGTAAGTGCCGATATCAACAGTTTCAGCTTGCTAAAGATGCAGAAACAAGATTCGCAATTTAATCAGCAGAAGCACAAGATTGAAAAAGAAAGAACTCTTGCTATACTGGTACAAGCAATCGGAAAATTGACTTTCACCACAAAATTCTTTTAGAAGTTTAAGTTACCCTCTTCATGATTTTCAAAAAATGAATTGCTAACAGATTAAGTAGGCGTTTGGATATGAATTCCAAAAAAAAAAAAAATCAAATTTGGAATTTCACTAAAATTTGAATTGAAGATGAAGTTGTGTTTGGTTATAATTTTTGCAACATATTTGGATGTCTTTTTTTTAAAACATATTTTGCAACAAAACACAAGTAACCTTCTCATTTTCAATTGTACACCAGTTTTTCAAATTTGAAAATGCATTTTCAAGTGAGATTGGAAAAACTGTAAGATTTTGGCAACCAAACATTGTTTTGAAAAAAAGGAAAATTTTCTTATGTCCAAACAGGCTCTAAGATTCTGAAATCTTACCGATGAATTCTCATCACTCAGAGACTGCACCAATTGTCTTTTAAAAGTCTCCAACTGTCAAATAAAGAAAGCAAGTTTATGCTGTTGCAATCAAAGTATTCAATAAATGATACAGCAGAGGCAGAAGCTATAACAGATGTTTTTAGTCAAACAATCGAGCCATCGAAACAACTTTTGTCAGGTTAAGGGTACATTGATAAATCTCTTTCTCCTATTATGTGTTGACTCTGTCGTCAGAAGCGGCTTCCGATGAAGTACTAAGACAATCAAAAGGCAAGACCGCTTTCTGATCACAAGGTAGAGATATGGAAGTTGACATGGGTAATCAACATGAACTAACACAACAATTGAGCCATTGTTAGAGGAAAGGTCTATCAGCCCCCGCATTAATCTTTGAACCTGGCTGCATTTAGGAAGAGCATAACATGACCTGAATCACTCTATCTCAGAGATGAACATCCCTAATTATATAAGTCCATTTATGCCCATTTCTACTCTAATGTAATTAATGATCTCTAAGAGAATGACCAAAGTGTTAATCAAACCCTTTGCACGTGGTTTCATACATAGCAGAAGTATAATTGATAGTATCTAGTCCAATTGTAACCTATTCTCTTTGATCCACAGATGTTTCTTAAGCTGTTGAGCCTTTTCTCATAACCCATGCCCACTCTCCATATTGTTGAGCCTATGCTTTTAGCTCAAGACCGAAACTTCAGCCTGTTGAGACACTCTGAATTTATCAAAAGCTCTAAGCTTGTATAACCTAGTTAGGGAACTTCAAATTTCATACAAAAAAAAAGAGTGCTTTCAGCGATGCATATCAAAAAGGGGGAGGTAGTCCAACACATTGAAAAAAGGAACTTCAAAGTTCAACCAACTAGGTGGAACTATATGTACCAGATCTTGCTTTCATGGGAGAACCTAGTAAAAATAACTTTAGGGGCACAACAGCATAGAAAATCAATCTACTAGTTGTCAGTGACAGGTTTCACATTAATCTATTTGAAAAGCAAATATATCTTCCAAAGGTTGGTATATATTACCCAGAAAACAATTCTCCCGTTGTCCCAGTTTACATGACAGGTGTTTTTATTTAAGGACATCCCAAAATGTTTGAAAACAATCATATAATTACAGTGTACTTTGTAACTTTCAACAAAGAATTTGAATTTATTTACGTACACAAACTTTAAATCTTGATGTGATGTTCTTTCAATCAAATGAGCTTTTCAGTTATTACAATAACGCTTTCTTCACTATAATTAATATAAAATATACACCAAACTAACATGTTAAGCTCAATGTACAGTCAAACACCGTATGAATAAGATATTTTCCTCTATCCAAAAGACAAATTCCAACAATCCAGCAGGAGAATATAACAACAGAACCCTTTCTTTATAGCAGTGGTATCCCGGCCAGCTTGCGCCCCAACCTAGACAATTCCACCGGCTAGCTGCTACCTCACACCAACACGCAGTGGCGGATCCAGGATTTTAGTTTCGTGGGTGCTCCAGCACCCATCATAAACCAAAGCACCCACCTAGCTCTCTATTACTTGGGTGGTACTTGCTTATTTATTATCTCATTTTTTTTAAATTCTCTATATAAATATACATACTCTGAGTCGAGGTTAATGGGTGCTCGAGTACCCGAAACACTACATGTAGATCCGGCCTTGCCAACACGGCCCAAGGCTTAGGCAGATGGGAAGAAATCAATGAGTGTTTTTTGCCTCCGCCGGGGTAACAACTTTAGATATATATAACAGGGAAACAGTAGCAAATTTATCACCTTTTGTAAATCTCGACCCATTTTCTTCGCTGTCAAAGCGAATGAATCCCTCTCCTTCGAAAGCTTCACCTTTTATTCACCAAAAGATAAGGAAGATTAAGGCCACTTCATTTCAAACAAATGCAAGAGGTAGAAATGAAAGGCAAAGCTTATATAAAGCTTACATTATCTTCGCAAGTGATTTTTAACCGTAATTCGGTTTCCTGACAAGCCTGCTCGAGCTTAGAGACTTTATCCTGGAGGTCAACGATAACCCGATCCTTATCATGAAGTTTCTGCCGAAGCCTCCCCATTTCCGACTCCAGCTTCGTAACGCGAGAAGCTATGGCCATGGAAGTAATCTTCCTAGCTAAATCCAATTGCTCGTACGGGTCCGTCGGAATAACCGATAGTATTTCATCGGAAAGATGAAAGTCCGGTCCCCCCGCCGCCGCCGCACTTCGACTACTGTCGCTACTGCTGCTCTGTGACAGTGACATTCTCCCAATTTCACCAAACCCTAATTTGGATTGTTGAACAAGGGTTTGGATTTCGGAGAATACAATGGCAAAGGAGCAGAGAAAAGGGTAATTAAGGAGTTAATTGGATGTCAACATTTTAACAATTCGATTTAATTAAATTAAAGATTCTGTTTTGACTTATTTTTGTTTGAATTTATAGGGCTTAAAAAATTAATTGCGAGTACTAAAAGAACAAATGCGACATGTCTTGCGGTGGTTTGTCTTAATGTCTGGGGTTTGAAATTCTATTTGGATTTTCCCTCCAAAAGTGTAAACGTCATTTTCTGTTTGGTACGCTTTGGGCCCTGCCTTTACTACTCTACTTGAAAATTGACACTTTTACCTATCAAAAAGTGGAAGATAAAATTAACCGACTGTAAAAGGGGCAAGTGCACGTATAACTATTTTTAGGGATGTTATTTAAAGAGTAGCATTTACTTATTTTTGTCCTGAAATTTTAAATTATAAGAAGTCGTTTGGTATGCGTTAATACCTGAATAAGACCCTAAAATTACTAAACCGCCCCTCAAACCCTTTTCCTAAATTTCTTTATATACAAAAAGAAGAATATTCAAGGGTATAATTGTAAGGAAGATTTTGTACAGTTTTAAACCAAACACAAGCTTAGATTATACATTGTATAGCTTATTTTTAATACAATAAACCAAACACTTGATAAAAAATAATCTCAGCACTACAATCCCTGCATTACTAATACCTGCATTACTAATACCTGCATTACTAATCCCTTCATTACTAATCACTGCGTTACTTGTGTTAGTACCAAACGACCCCTAAATTTAACTTCAGGATATTTATGTCCTAAAAAATTAAAATTCAGAATGGATAGACCAATTTCTATATAGCAGTTCTTTAGAGTGACTACCTGATATTATTTCTACACCGTAAAACAGGAATTTAACCGGTCCTTTGCTGGAGGCGATGGCAAAATAAGAATTACATCTTCTAATTAGGGGTGGCAAATGGGTTGTTTGAGTATTGTATTTGGGTTGGTCATGATGAGCTGACTCATAAATAGGTCATTGCCCAATCCGGTTCAAAATTCGTTTGGATTAAGATGGATTGAGTTAAAATAGACTAAACAATTGGTTGTAACCCAACTCGTTCAAATTAATCCAAATTTTTGTAATATTCTCTAAGAGTTCTAATATTGTTTTATTTTTCTAATATAAAAGTGCAAGTCTCCACATAACACGGGAGAATCAATAAACACCAACTTCCTTCCTAGATGTCATGGCGTTCATGATTTGATGGGACACCATTATTCTCAATGAAATTGTCAGTTCAAACCTCATTTGAGGCAAGTAAGTGAAGAAATTTGATAGCAAAAGACAATTGACTAATATAGCCTAATTGTCATGAGTTGTTAACGTTATAGCCTAAAGCTTTTTAGAAGTCGTTCTGTGGGATCTATTAGAGAAAATAATATATGTATAAGTTTGGTATTACTAATTCTTTATTTGGTATATTTTTCATTTTATGTATAAATAATACTTGTATTAATTATACACTCAATACTATTTTTATACATAACAAATCATGACATTAGCAGTACTATGACTCGTAATACTTAGATAGACATGTATACAAAAATTTCATGAAAACAAAATGGTCTCTTTATTGTGGGGTAAATTAGAGAAAGACCTTCAAGAATCAAGTTTGCTACTTAAAATTAGATAATTTACAAGAATGGCCTTTGAAATTGGCAGTCTTGAACTTTTGACCACGCTTATCCAATGGGCGATTTTTCAGATTTTGCCCCGTGAAAAAATTTTTGACCTTAAAAGTTTGCCCACGAAACAAGCGAGAAACAAAAATTTAAGACCTCTTATGTCATATTTCTGCAGTTCACGGCCCAATCCTTATGGGCTAATCAATAGTCCAAGTGGAGCGCAAATATAAAGAATATAGCTTCTCATTGTAAGAAGTGCACCGATGGCCACTTTGAGGACCCCTATTTAAGCCAAAATCGAATTTAAAATAAAGTTCCTTTTCCTGAAGTTTTTGACTAAAGTTTTATTTTTTGACTAAAGTTTTTGGTCTTTTTTACTTTTAATACGTGTCAAAAATTATTTATAGTTAATAGCTAAAAAAATATATAAAAATTTATATAATTTTTATATATAACATACATAATCTATATATATATATATATATATAAAAACCAAGAAAATATAGCAAACCACGAGTAATTAATTTGATAGAAGTAAACATACGAAACAATCATTGGGACAAGATCGCAGCCTTTTCGAGATGAGTACGTGCCTTAACGAATGACATACATTGTACAAATGCATGTTAGTAGGTAATGGATAATATTTAATATTAGAGATGGCAATTTGAGCCTAAATCTATTTGACCTACACAATTCGTTCAGGGTTGAGATAGTTATTGACCCGTTCATTTATTGAATTCAGTCCATTTTAACCTAACTTATTTCAGTCCATTTAAAGTTTGACTGTTTTTAGCCCAAATTAATTCATGAGTAACTTTGTTAAAATATTTTTAAGATATTTTTTTTTGTTTGATATACTATATATGATCATAACAAAAGAAAAAAAAATCATATTTGATAATAAAATAATTCATAAGACAATAACATATATTAATTAAAGCTTGATAAGAGTTTGGTGGATTGGCCTATGGTCCAAATTTTATCCCATTCTGACTCGGTCCATCTCATCCCAAGTAACTTTTGGGTGGGTCAATTGATGCGCTAATTCATTGACTCAGCCTATTTTGACCACCCCAAATGTCCCTCCCACCCATTTGACCCCCCTAATATTTATCGGAGTTTTACCTTCCTATACACTATTTGAAACCTTATTATCCTCCCTACTCAAGTTTCAATTTAATTACATGGTCATACAATTTACCAATTATATACAAATAAGTTTTAATGAGTATCCCGTTATATTAGGAATTGAATAAGGAATATAAATTATTTTCTTATCCCTTTATACTTGTCCCCCCCCCCC